>JAHDVE020005545.1:0-87413 GCA_022606495.2 Halesus radiatus
ATACCTTTCTAGGAATTAGGATTACGGCAAAAAATATTAAACCTAAAAAATATTAAATCTGTATGTTTTTTACCGTAAGCCGAACTCAAATATAACAGACTTCTTTGACTCTTTAGAAATAATATTAAATAAAAACAAACAAGACACATTACTTATTGGAGATTTCAATATCGATATTTCAAAAGACACTGATATTGCACGGACATATATTCACACCTTGAAATCGTATAACTTTTATGTATGTAACACAATATTTCCCACAAGAGTAACTAACAACACCAGCTCGCTAATAGACCACATAATTACAAATAGGACAAATAGTTCCGGAAAAATCTCAAATATTGATTATCCCCTTAGTGACCATAATATACTTATATTGGATTATGAAAATTCCCTAAAAAACCTCCCCAATAACAGATCCGCAAGAAACCTATCAAATGCTTACAAAATAAATAATCAAAAATTAAATAACACACTTAAAACTTGTAAATTTACCCATTCGTCTGACGATGTAAACAAAAATTATAATAACTTCGCTGACTATCTCCAAAATGTTATGAATTCGTGTAAAACAAAACTAAAAACTAATATAGGAGACAAAAGACCTAACAATACTCCATGGTTTGATGCAGAACTTGATAGGCTGATTAAAAAAAACGAAATAGCATATTTAAACTTTGGAAACGAAATCAAGGAAGTATTCCTTTGACAACAGAAAAAAAATAAAGCTCGTAATACTGTCACCAACTATAGAAGATATATTAAAACTAAGTATTATACGAATTTGCTTAATGAAAACATGAATAAGCCACAACGAACATGGAAAACAATTAACTCCATTATATCAAATAGCTCCCGAAACCCAACAATAGCTTGTAAATTGCTAGTCATAAATGACGAAGAAGTAAAGAACCAAAGGAGATTGCAACCGCTTTCAACACATATTTTCTCTCAGTTGGGGAGAGTCTTGCATCAGTCATAAAAACTTCAAAAACTGATTTAAATACCATCTACACGGCACCTCAAGCAAAACAATCTTTTAACATGATCAGGACAAATAAAACAGAAATCTTATGGATCATATCCAACCTCAAATCTAAAGCGGCAGCTGGTTCCGATGGTATAACCTCTCTCCTTCTCAAAAACTGCAAGGAGGAACTGGTGGACGACCTCGTATTCTTAATAAATCTCTCTCTGTCAAAAGGTATCTTTCCAGACAAACTAAAAGTTGCAAAAATTATTCCTATACATAAAGACGAATGTAAAAAAATGTCCAAAATTATCGTCCAATCTCTATACTTCCAGCTATCTCCAAAATTTTTGAATGTGTCATCAAAGAAAGACTATTGAAATATCTCGAACAAACCAAAATTCTCACCTCAAAACAATACGGTTTCAGACGACGATCTAACACTAAATGTGCAGCTTTCGATTTCATATCAAATCTGCAGAAACATATTGACCATGGAGATTTTACAGCGGCAATATTTATTGATCTAAAGAAGGCGTTTGACACGGTGGACCATAACGTATTGATCGAAAAACTGAAACATTTGGGTATTGTTGGTACTCCTCTGGAACTTTTCAGATCTTACCTATCAAATCGCTTTTCGGCAGAAGAACTGGGTGGAGAAATGAGTGAATTGGGTGAAATAACATGTGGAGTGCCACAGGGATCAATTCTTGGACCGTTGCTATTTCTAATATATGTTAATGACATAACAAAGTGGGGCATTAAAGGAACTCTTCAACTTTATACGGACGATACTGTAATTTTTTTATAACAAAAAAAACCTAGCGGAACTTGAAATGGAAATGAATGCCGATGTTTCCCATCTCACAACCTGGTTGAGAATAAATAAACTGACCCTTAACGTAAAAAAAACGCATTATTTACTATTCGGCAACAAGAAAAATTCCAGCCTTGATATCAAAATTGGTGACAACTGCCTCGAAAAGAAAACGACAACAAAATATTTGGGCCTTATAGTAGATTCTCAACTCTCGTGGGATCTCCACATAAATCATGTAAAGGAGAAAATTAACCCCATAACTGGTGTGCTATATAGACTTCAATGATTACTACCCATTCCGTTACTAACTGCAGTATATTACGCCATGGTACATTCACACATTTCCTATCTCTGCTGTATCTGGGGCTTGGCCTCGAAGAAATTGATTGCTGATCTGCAGGTGGTTCAAAACCGAGCCCTCAGAAATGTTTTTGGACTTCCATGGGACACTCATGTCAGGGACATCTACTCAGTTTCCGGTATACTTCCAATCACGATCCTTCCTAAGTATGAAATCACCAGCACCATCCTACAAATTACTCAACAATCAACTCACAAACGTCAAGCCACTTTACAATCAAGACATCCACAACCACAATACTCGAAATAACAATAAAATCCGCATTCCTCAAACACACACTACAAAATATGGAATAAAATCTTTAAACTACATTGCCTACACACTTTATAATTCGCTTCCAGATATGTACAAAACCAACAAGAAAAATAAAAAATCCCAAAATGATGGTATAAAGGAATACTTTTTAAGGATATTTAAAAATGAAAATCAGTAAATCCATATTTGTATATTTTGTTGTTCCCTTATATGTTTTCTCTTGTGTGTTGTTCTATTTAACTTGGCCTTATAAAATTATTTCTGTCTGTATGTGAAACTTCTATTTTTGATATTTTGCTGTCAATGTAAAATTGTATGTACTATCTCCTACTTATGTATTGTAAATTCCTCCCGTCCTAAAATGAGTTTTGAAACTCATCGGGATTGCTTTAGCAAGAAATAAATATATAAAAAAATAAAAATAAAATAATCAAGTTATATTTTTATGTAAAAATTTTAAAGCTTTATTTATGTCCAAAGAATCATTTGTTTCCGAAATTCGGTTAGCAAATTCTGAAAAAAATATTATTACTCTAACACCTTATGCCCTCTCAAACTCTACTATTAAAATTTCTGGAAGACTTTCCCTAGAAAAATCTTAATCATTTCTTTGAAAATGAATTTACAAAGCGATTTTGCAATTGGTTGAAGAAGTCATACAAATTCGCTGATTTATTTCTACTGGATTATCGAAAACTTCTTAAATGACGATAATTAATTGAGTACCTACCCAACCAAAAAAAAAATGGCGTTTAGTTAAATAGTTCTCGTGTTATTTATATTTTATTTGATTACAATTATTATTCAGTGCTTTCGAGGTGGTTTCAGAAGAGCGCTATAAAAAACGTTCCATTTGTTTGACTACGACGGCCTCCATGGTCGAGGGGTAAGGCTCTCCACTACAAATCCGAAGGTCACGGGTTTAAATCCCGGCGTGCGCTAGTAACTATTATTTAATTGATATGTGTTGTTTCACAATTAATTGGATAATTAAATAAATTAAAAATAATATATAGTATATTTGCGCACGTTCCAGAGTGGAAGATACTCTCAGAATTGCCAGGGTGAAAGACCACCTTTCAGAATAGAAACGTTGCTTGAAATGGCTTTTCGCCGTGTTTAGTAACCAGATCTAAATAGCCAAGTATTTCCCTACCTTACTCTCCCCCTTTTCCCTCCCCCCCCAATACCTTCTGCCTCACAACATTCCCCAATTGGGGATTCCATAGTTTCACTGGCTCCAGACGGTTGGGAGCAGTTGTAACTCTTGTGCGGTATTCATTAAAAAATGAATATGTATATACCTTTATTTTAAATAGAACAATTTTTTTTTATATGGTCCCGAAAGTATATTAACAAACATTGCCATAATTTGTAGTTTTCAACAAAAATTCCTGCAATATTCTAATTGTTTTCTGAAAACAGCCCTTCACAATATATATCCTAAATTAATATTGTTGTAATGTTTTCCATCAAGGTTTGCTCCTTTGTTATCTGCTCCTGGGCTATACACAAACATACCCGTGGCGTTGGGGCGGTCTGTTGCGCCTCCGGCAGTGGGAGGGGTGGGAGAGGGAGTATTTGGGTTGGGGGTTGAAGGCTTTGTATCCGTGGAGGTTTTGCAGAAGCTTTACCGCCACCGGGGGACTCAATTGAACGGTTATGGATACATTTAAAATAGGTACAATATCATGTATAAAAAAAAACGCATTTGTACGCAACTGATTTTGGGGCTATACGCCTGACATATTACAATACTAAGCAAGATTGGCAAATAAAAGAGGTATTTTTCGTGATTATTACATCAAGCAAGCATCTACTACAAACAGCAACTAGAAACTAGCCAAAGCTAGCTGTCCACAATGGAATGCTGATACCAACCCGTATGGCAGTAAGGCATGAATCTGGCGGAGGACGGATGAAAATATACATGAATGCCGTAGAATTAAAGAAAAGGGTATGTGACGTAAATGTGAATCTGAATAGAAGAAAAAGCCAGGAATGGCCGATCAAGACATGCGCGATCAAGTACACCAACTTGAGTTGGAGCATGTCAAATGTCAGAAAAAGAGAAGAAAATTAATGACGTATGAATGTGCATTAAGCAAGTAGTGTGTACCGAGACTGAGTTGTTGACCGGTCGACCTTCTCTGCCTACCCCTGATTGTTAGTTAGTTAGTTGCTTATCAGAAGATCAGATCACCGTACCTCATATATCCGTAGATTGTGATTCTTAGGGGTAGTCTTGTTATTATTTTGACTACGATTGGTAATTGTATTATTCCTAACCATTGGCATTTTTTTGTTTTTGTTTTTGTTTTATATGAATACCGCACAAGCGTCCCAACTACTCCCAACCGTCTGGAACTAGTGAGACCATGTCATCCTCAATTGGGGAATGTTGTGAGGCTGAAGGTATTGGGTAGGGGAAGGAGAAGGAGAAGAGGAAGGTGGAGAAAATACCTAGCTGTTGAGATCTGGTCACCAAACACGCCTAAAAGCCATTTCAAGTTATGCTTCAATTCTGAATGGTGGTCTTTCACCAGAGCGATACTGAGAGTATCTTTCACTCTGGAACATGCGCAAATATACTTTTAAATAAATTAATTGTGAAACAGCACAAATTAATTAAATAAAATTTACTTACGCAAGCCGAGATTTGAACCCGCGACCTTCGAATTCGTAGTGGAGAGACTTACCCCTCGACCGTGAAGGACGTTGTTAAATACAAATATAATTAAATGCATAATGAACGATATTAAAATAAATGCAGTAAATTCACGAAGTTACTACAATTCGCATTCTACAGTAAACAGCGTCGTATTAACTATACTAATTCATTTAAAAAAACCTCTTAAACTATTTTATTTGCTTTTGATCGAGAAGTAGCTCGGATGAGAAAAGTTCCAGACTGTTTTTGGGTGACAAGAAGAAGTCTTATTATATAACAAATCCTTTAAAAAAATCAGAAGAAATGGCACAAAACTTAGAAGGTCATAAAAAGATAAGGTTACAGTTATTTTAGAACCGTCACAGTTCTTCTAGCAGCATCACATCGCACTAAAAAAACTTCTCCACATATGTTAAAAAATTTACTAAATTCATAACCTTGTATATAATACGTCCAAATCAATTGTTATAGTTATCAAATCTAAAATTGAACTCATACAAACACTATGTCTCGATGGGTTAAACGTTAATGTTATTTGTACCGTAAAATACTTGTCATATATTATCAGAGGCTACCTTAAGGATATTGAGGATATCAAAAGACGGAGAAAAGCGATATCCGTTAGAACAGGTATGCTGTCAAAGCGTTTTCACTTTTGCAGCACAAAGGTCAAAAGAATACTGTTCAACGCATTCTGCACATCTTCTGTATACGTCAGAACTGTGGGTGGATTACACGGCTTCCCAATGGCTTAAGTTAAAGTCACCTACAATAATGCATATCTTATCGTCAACTATTCCGTCTACCGAGACACTGCAGCGCTACGGAAGTGTTCCTGGAGGGGTGAATGTACTCTTCCAGGGCACTTCTCTGCAGTTGCACAGTTTATTGTCACTTTTAGAAGTTATAAAAAAAAACACTTTTTTTCCTTTCCTTTTTTTTAAAGAACGACAAACATTTTCAAGTTACGAATAACCTGACAATATTTGAAAAATTTCTACTACCATCGCAGTAAGCGGAAGGTGTCGCTTGTGTCGTGATGGGGGACTTACCCAGCTCACTCTCAATTTAACTCGCGACCCGGACGCGATGCCAACTCATCCACTGACCGATCATCACATTAATTACTATTTACGTTATTCTTAATTATTAACTTTATCGATATCTTTTTTTCATTCCGTTTTCAGCATATATTCAGCATTAAGTTAAATATCATGGGTATATTGTATTCCAATGATCTCTGTCCGTACTTATTTTTGTACCAATATTTCAGAACTCTTAATCCATCATTACTTGTGAATTAATCTTAACGTTTATAAAACTGGCCCTTAACATAATTTATAAGTGCATCTATATACTGCATACGTAGTAATTATACGTTGCAAGTAAAATGTAGAAATGTCGGTAAAGCAAGAAACTAGACTACCTACCTGTTACTGGAGGAAGGGAGGATTATTTTCAGTTGGTCTATTTTCAGATCCTGAAGTATTCACGACGCGGCGGCTGAAGCATTAGCGTTGCCAGGAAGTCTGTTAGCTTTTTATTTTCAAGTAGTTACTTGACTGCAAGCTTAAACCTTAAATAGCTACTACCGAGTACTAATGTTATGGAAAATGCTAAAAAAAATAATAGTATTAAAGTTTTTATATTCACGTTTTGAGATGTAATATAGTTATATGAAACTTTAGTAACTTCTTTTTGTAAGCATAGTGAGTTTAATACATATATTGGTAAACCTAAAGCAACACTGGGTATGCACTTTAACCTGCTTGCATCTATTGTAAGTCTTCACACTATTCGTTTTTCTATGAACGCTAACAATTTTCACGTCTCTACGGATACTATTCATCTGTTATGTAAACCTTTAAATCGCGTGATGGTGTTTGAATCATATTCTTCCTCTTTCCCTACCCCTCCCCACCTTTCTCCGTAGTTTTACAGACTCCAGGTTTGCCGATTCTTCGATCTTCTGTGCCCATCTCATCTGTGGGCGACCTTTGCTTGCAATTGCCAACCGAGGATGCTATAGTGTGGATCCAACGTTCATCTGGAAGTCTTCCACATGCCCAGAATGGTTTCATTTGAGATTTTGTTTTGTTTGGAGCACATGGAGGAAATAATAAATAGAGATGCGCTAATACGCAAGTGGAATAACAAAAATTATGGGGGGCGAGGGGCGAGATAGGAGTGCCGGCAATTTAAGTAAAACAAAAATAAGTAAAGCGGTTCAGGTTGTTAAAAAAACTGAATATTTTGTTACACGATTTGCTTACAGCAGTCAAAATAACGCGAAGAAAATGTGGACGGCAGTGAACTAGGCTGGTGTCAAAATGGGTTTTACTTGATCTTTTCCCCCAGCTATCGAAATGGTACGTTAGGGCAATGTCAGTGGGTGTCACGTAAATTAAAACAGTTTTCTTTTGAAACAACCTTCGGCTTTGTGTTTTCTGGTACGCCGGTCGTGTCAAAACAAACCCTTTTTGAACAACTGTGTACATGATATTTGTTAATGGATTCAATGCTCAAGACGAAAAATTAAAACCTAACCGAATTCCTATATAAAGTGATACTATTGTATTAATACACACCTTTCTTCTCGGCGCACTCCTTCGGGAAGCTAGCTAAGGGAGTGTGTTGTAATGTATTAAATAGTTTGCGACCTGACTTCCATGAACTGCTGGAATTCAATAAATCTGTGGTTAGAATAACCTGCAACAACGCTGCCTACGCCATCTCTATGCAACAGGGCTGCAATTAGATATTTAAATGAAAAAATACATTAAAACTTGAGAAGTCTCTACAAAATATTATGGACTAGCGCAAAGCCGTAAAAATTCCCGAATATTATGTGTTTGTATAAAATTAATAAGAAGTAACAAATTATTATAAGCAATAATTTGTTACCATTTGTGCTATGAATAAAAAATCTTGTCTTATAAAAATTAGTTTATCATTTAAAATATTAATAAGAAGTACTTATACCATTGTTCACTATAAACATATTAACATGTTTCGGAAGCTTATACCGTGTATCCTGATGAGGGAAGCTTCTCTTCCAAAACGTGTTGATATTTAGATATTAAACAGTTTTATAAAGTACTTCTTATTAATTTTATTTTAAATCCTTTTTTTTTAATTTTAAATATACATATAGTCACGGCCGAGAATCGAACCCCAATCGACTTCTTGGAAGGCAACTAAGTTAGAAATTACATCAACATCTATTGTTAGAACGGCAGAATAAAATCATTAAATCTATTGAAAATATGAAAATATGAATGTATTTTGGAATTTATATGTTACGCGTTACGTACTCACATAACATCCGAAATTATATTGAATGATTACTATAATTAGATTGTACTGCTAAATGTTCCTTTGTGGTGGAATTTCATTTAATGTGAAATTATGATTAAAAACTTTTTCCAAATTATAAAATGTATTAATTCATTATGTCAAAATTTATTTTATACCAGATCAGTTTCACAGTGTAACAGGCATCTTCAGACTGGTAAATTTTTAAGTGCCTTTAAGCTCTATGGCAAGGTTGCTCATATTCATACTCATTAGAGTGACTTTCAAATTATTAACAGTCAAGCGATCGACTAGGTACTCACTTAACTTGATACACTTTACCTCGCAGATTTCTAATCATTCTAAAAGCATGTAAAAAATATTATTAAAAGATTTCTGATTGCTCATTAAAAATACTGAAGACAAATTAAAGTTTGACGCGATACCCTTTGAATTTGTTAAAACAGAGCGGAAAGAATCTAATTAAATCTTCTAATTTTGTTTACGAAGTTTTTCCTTAATATTATTGTCAAAATCTTCATGTTTTGTTTGTTCAGAGTATATTCTATTGTCCCTTAAATAAAAGTTTTGTTTGGTATTTAGATATGGCCACACAGCACACGTGAGCCGCTCCCAACTAGCAAATACATAATGAAACCGTCAAAAGTTTGAAATATAGTGTACGAATTCAATAGTGACTATAATAGTGTATTCTGACCTTTCTATTCTTGTTTATGTATCCATTGCCTTACTTGCTATTTGGGAGCGACTCACGCGCGTTGTGCTGTCCAATCCAGACGAAGCTAATGAAACAATTTTTGTCCGTCCACCTTTTTAAACTATTCGATTTTCCTTTTTTTCACCCGTGCTATAAAGTGATATAGAATGAAAACAAACTGGAAGTAAATAGAAGTACTACAGTATTTTTTTATATTATATCAAATACGGAGATTATAACATTTTTGATCAATATTTTATTTATAATTTCAATAGGTTGGTATTCACTTTGTGGCGTCATTATTAATAAATTAATTAATTAAAAATTATTTTATACGCACCACTGAAATTTTAGAAGAAAAAGCGTAAATAATGAATTAAATATAATTAAGAAGCAAATACTTTTTTTTTAAAACCTGTGTCTTGAATTTATTTTCATATTAATATTAATAATAAAAATATGTACTTTTTTTAAATTTCTAACAAAGTTGTTACTGAATGTTTTATAATATATTTTTTTTTAACATTTTTGATTAATTACTTATCTAGTTTAATCAATTTTTGTTTATGTTTATAATTTGTCTATTCTTACATTATTGTGTTCTATGTTTATCATTTGTCTATACATGACGTAATTATTTTTTACTATTCTGTATATTCCTGATAAAGAAAGGATCGCTTTTGAAACATGTGGATGTGTGTATATTGTGTGTATAAAATATTTTTAATTAATTTAATATTCTATTTGTCTATTTTCATCATTTTTAGAGGATTTAAAAAAATTACATACTCGAAATAATGATCGACTTTGATACCTCTCGCAAACAAAGTACAAATTCCCATTGTTTGATAATGCAATTATACAATAAAAAGATAAATAAAAATAAAATGACTTGTAACATGATTTTTTTGATAATTGTAAACTATATATAACTCTACAAAGGAGGCGCTGAGGGACATAATTTATCTCAAGGCCTATATTATCTTTGAGGATGCTGTGTGCAGGGTTTTACTTGTAAGGTAAATAAAAAGATATTTGAACATACCTTTGGGTGGTTTATTACTATTTTGTACTCTTTAGAAACGGTTTACATAATAATGCATTAAATAAATTTATAATTTTTATTTAATATCTATTCTAGTCCGCGTTATTATAACAGTGTTAGTATTCAACTCAATTGGTGTGTTTAAGCAAATTATTTATTTTCAAGTAGTGACTACTGCAGCCACGAGCTTTTCCCAAGTCTTGTATGTCACGTAAGTGCCACGTATGCCAATATCCTAGTGATCTGGTTCTGCAAAACTCTAGACATTATTCCAGATACTGCGGGCGGATACTACAGGTAGGAAGGTAGTGCGGGTAGAATTGCAGGTAGGTAGGTACTGCAGGTGAAGGAAGGCGTTCCACCGTTCAATATTCCCGTTCAAACAGATATCCCGAGTAATTTGGGGTGACAGTTCTTTAGGGGGGTGTGTACTTGGTAATGGACTGTGCTATACTAACTGTATGCAGTGTCAAGGTGCAGGGCAGGGTACTAGAGGAAAATTACATTTTTAAATAAGTCTTTTAAACAATCATGTTCATTATTTAAAATTCTAGTTAAACGAGATAACTAAATAAATTAAAATAATGGTTAATTATTTTTATAATTTCTTCAAAAAACTGGTATTTACTTTGTGGTGTCATTATTAATAAATTAATTAAAAATTACTTTGTATTCACCACTTTATTAATATATACATATTAACATGTTTCGAAAGCGATGTTTTCCTCATCAGGAATAATATTTTAAACAAAGTAAGAAAAAGTTTATTAAATCTTATGTATATCCACAAGTCTATTAATTTTTCCTAGTGGGTATATGTTGTGATCGCGCGAGTGGTGAGTTCTTTGCTGCATTAGTATTGTTCGTTTGTACATGAATGAGCTTAGTTTTCCTGGTACGCCTCGGTGGAACATTTAAACCAACTCGGGAACATAAATTTTATTATTTAGCAGGTTATATAAAACCAACAAATCTGATAAAGTACTCCCTTTTTTGTAAAGTCATACATATAATTTGCAGTTTTGTTGTATTTGTGAAGTAAATGTTTCAAAAATACATTCTGTATACTTTTTACTTAATCTATGTACTCGTATACCATGTATATATGGTATATATATGTTAAAGATTCCACATAGTGGAACCATACTCAGTGGACTTCTGACTAACGAACAAAACAACAGTTGTAACAGTCTTAACATTTCTGAATTAAATGGAATAATGCGATTTTTCCAATAACCTTAACTTTATTTATACAAATCTCTCAAAATAAATATTATTTTTGACTTATTTGGGAAAACGTACATTTGTGTAATACCCAATTTTACAAAATGTTATTAATTTGTTGAATTAACCAGTCGTGTGGGCCGTCACAGTATGGCGAATTTTTGTTTGTCTTTTTTCAAAAGATTGTACCGGCAAATTATGGCAATTCTGAAGAGCCGAACCCATGAGGACGGACAAAACACGAGGTCCAGTGGTTGTACCATCCAACTTAATAATCAAATGGCGTAGAAGCAGCTCACGTAGAAGTACTGGGCGATTCACGTTTTTCTCTATTATTCGAATCACTCCACCCGCGTTAACATTTGTACCGTCACAACCAACTGCTTTAAAATGGTCAAGTCAAATGTTTTGACAAGAAAAATATGATATTATTGCTTTGGTTATGTAAACGGCAGTGCCTGACCTAGGGGTAATATGCGTCGAAACATGAGAGCCTGGTTCCATGATCAATGATACGTGTTCTTTTAAACCAATATACTGCAACTAACTGATACCAGGTATACCCACGCACTGGCTTTGCCTATGTGGGATTTTTTGTTTTATCTACATTACTCATAGGTTGTTCAGATGTATTTATAATTTAATGTTAAAAAAAAAACAACAACAAAATGTTTATAATCATTTTACCTTATTTGTGTGAATGTATGTTTCAAAAAATGAATTAATAAATAAATAAAGTACCGTGCTTTTATAATATGTGTGTCCCTTTTTATATTAACTAAAGTCTTGTCCTTTCGACCATCAATAAACAATCCAGTTACTTTACCCCAAGTCTTGGCTTTCATTACTATAGATCTGGTACGCATACATGCACGACGCAGTCTACTTTTGTCTATTACTTTATTAGTATTATCCTGCGTGATTATGTTGAAATCATTTAGACGGCAGAAGCTATTGCTATACCTGCTCGATCCGATATCCGGAACCTGTTACAAATCTTGGAGATATCTGTAAAAGACGGAGATTTGCTGGTTGTCGGAAAGGCAGTGGTATTAATCTTAAGTAGCCTACTTGATTTTGCGATCGGAGAAGATGACTTTGATGCTGAGGCGGAAGACAATGATACAGTGTCTACAAATTCTAAAGCTTTTTCTTCACACACCTGTTCTTTTATTTCGGTAAGATCTTTTTTTTTCCTTTTCATAGAATTTTTCATTTGTTTCGTAGTCGGTTATTTCGGCCATAGTCGGCCAACTATTTTTATTTAAGGGATAATACAATTATAATCTTTTCATTTACAAGAACGAATGTCGGACAGTCGGGAGCTTGTTACCTTAAATTGAAACACTTTTTTTGGAAGGAAACTGTTTATCATTTTTCTTTTTTTTTGATTTCAACAAGTTTCCATACTTAGCATGATAAGTAATTAATATTTGTAATTCCTTGCTTTGAAATAGTTGGCAAAGAAGTCATTTCCTATATTTTTAAAATACGTGTAGTTACCTTCACAATAATATCACGAAACGGAAGGTCTTTGGGGCCACCGATCGATTTACATTTCAATCGCTTCCCACTCACAATATTACAATACGTCTTCATACGCGGGCAACACATTGTCTTTAAGCACCTTAAAAGTACCAATTATAGGGCAATTTGACGGCCTCCATGGTCGAGGGGTAAGGCTCTCGACTACGAATCCGAAGGTCGCGGGTTCAAATCCCGGCGTGCGCAAGTAAATTTAATTTAATTAATTTGTGTTGTTTCACAATTAATCAATTTAAAAATAATATATAGTATATTTGCGCACGTTCCAGAGTGGAAGATACTCTCAGTATCGCCCTGGTGAAAGACCACCATTCAGAATTGAAACGTTGCTTGAAATGGCTTTTAGCCGTGTTTGGTGACCAGATCTGAATAGCCAGGTATTTCCCCTTTTCCCCACCTCTCCCCCTTCTCCTTCCCCTCCCCAATACCTTCAGCCTCACAACAATCTCCAATTGGGAATGCCATAGTCTCACTGGCTCCAGACAGTTGGGAGCAGTTTGGGACTCTTGTGCGGTATTCACATTAAAAAAAAAAACGTGGTTAACTGCCTAGTATTAATTTTCGAGTATTTATTTTCATACTGGAAATATTTTTGCAATAAAAAAAAATAGCAGAACTTGAATAATCTTTTTTTTTTTACTGAATGGTGGTAGTTACCATAAAATTTTAAAGCTTTAAATTAAAATGGATTTCTACAATTTAAACTTAAATAAATATAAGGATAATTAATTGTTCGATAAAAATTATCTCCTGTGTTATGAGTTTATCGCTTGGTGCACTTTTCCTTTCTAGATCTGTTAATACCAACTTGCGACAGCGAACGTCTTAGTAAATAGTTACAAAGCAGACAATATGGATACGGAGGAACTGATGTGGACATAGAGGTTGGAAGTACCGATAACTTTATTAGAAACTGGTATGTGGGAAGATCCACTACTATGAATTTGTGAATTTTTCAGGTTTATTTGTAACCCCAAAATTATTTTTCATAAATCCAAACTTCGAAGTTATTTTTTATGAACGTTTTAATAATTTAGCAGTATTTTTTAAATTAATTTATTAAATTCTACATCAGTTTAATCCTTTGAATCCTAAGGCGTTCGTTGTATTAGCACCATATCCCTGAGCTCGTAGCGATCTTTTACCAAAAAATAATATTTGACTAAAAATGGAATTTCGATCAACAATCAATATTCAATAAGAAAACTATTTTTTAGTTCATAATAATTGCAAACTTCCTGTAGAAAAAAAAAACCTTTAGGGTATTTCCCTCGCCAAATCAGGCCGTATTATCGGACTATAGGGTTCAAAGGATTAACAGTGCCTTTAAAAATTATTATATCCAGTATGACTGTTTTTTTGTTAAGTCGTTTAATTTTTCCAAGTCAAATGGATATGGTCTAGCTACAAAGGTCATGAAAGAAATTGAAATGCTTTGGACTAGAAAACCCTTTACAAATATCATGATGCCATTGCCCAACCCTCTCGAGAATTTTTGCTGTTTCAGACAAACTTCTTTAATCAGCTTTAAGAAATTTTCAAATATAATACTAAAAGTTCCGATAAACTACTTTTTAGTAATAAATGAATTTAAAACTATTTTGTAATAATTACTTTATTAATATACACATATCTACATTTTTCGAAAGCGATGCTTTCTTCGTCAGGAATATATAAAATACTAAAAAAATAATAACGTAAAGTATAGATAAATGATTAATATAGAGCACAATAATGTAAGAATAAACAAATAACAAATATAAACAAAAATTGATTAAAGTAGGTACGTAATTAATCAAAAATGTTAATAAAAAAATATTATAAATGCACAATAAATTTATATTAGAAATTAAAAAAGATTTTTCTTTATTTTTAAAATTAATAATATATATTCAAAAGATGGGTATGAATTTTTTTTATTTTCTATTATTAATTACATTTAATTCACTAATAACGCTTTTTCTGATTTCAAAAATTTGTCTAATGGTAAACCGATTGTATTTGTATGTAAATTTTTTAAACCTTTATTTATATCAAAAGAACGATTGGTTTCTAAAATATGATTTGCAAATTCAGAATAATAATTATTATTTAAATACTGAAATTTCTAAAAGTCTTTCCTATGTAAAAATAGTTACAAATTAATTTATATACGGGTACCTCCGATTTAGTTAGATTTTAGATTTACTTTTCAGTAGTTCGACTAACGGGTGCTTGTCATTCAAAACCTTATTATAAATTTGCCGTTAAGGTACTTATGTGTAATAATATAATAAACATAAAATATAAATATTTCGTAATAATCTTACTCAACAATATTTATACTTATATGTATGAGCAAAATATTTAAAAAAACATAAATAACAACAATAAATTGTACTTAAAAAAAGACTTCCTGATTATCTAATACAAATAGGTTCTTTCACCTACCCAAGTTTTCAATATATTTGTTAACTGTTTCTATTTTAATACATTTTTTTATAATTTCAGGAGGTAACATATCGGCCCTTGGAATAAGAAGGTTAATGGCTAATATAAATCAATTGTCAAAGTAATAATCTACTTTTCCTATTCATATCGTTAAATTATTATGGCGCATTATCATTTAAATGGCAGCAATGAAACTAGCGTAGGCGTCAACAATGAAACCGTCCCGATACATTTATATCGCTGGGAGCCGAGAACCATTTGATATCATCTCTCCTCCTCCGTTAAATAAAAATAAACAGTTTAATGACTTGGAATTAATTAAGAAAACATTGAATCGTTGTTCGGGCTGGCCCTGATACAATAATGAATATTAAAAGGAATGGGCCATAACTATCATCCTGAATGCTTTTTATGGGCCGCGTTTGAAGTTCGGACTTTTACAAGGCTTAATTTGCCCAATTTCCTGTGTAGATTCTCATCGGTGTAAATAGAGGTTGGCTAATTTCATCTGTGCGTAACAATGTGCTTTTATATCTAGTGCATGCTGTAAATTAGGTAGGTACTTTACCCTGATAAAGGTACAAGGAAGTACATCAAATGTATTGTATGGTATTTATTTGTCCGGGAATAAGCAGCTAATATTTTATGTGGCAACCCAGTGTGCTTTTACATATGAATACCTTTTTTAATCTCCCGTCCTTTGGGTTATTATTAAAAAAGAAGGTAAAAAAACAAAGTTTTTTTTTATTAGATTTCACAAAAACAATATGTGTTTACAAGATACCAACTTGCATCGGAGCGACGAAAATACCCGAACATATCCGTTAGCTTCGGCTGACTTCGAAATACTAAACAAGATGACGCAGGAACAAACTTGATGTATACGAATGTTTTGTGGGTTTCGGGTATAGTTTTTTGTACCTGAACGTACGGGATACGACTTGTTGCTTTCGGGCGATAATAAAGCGGGCGTATCGCGTACGTTCGTATGGGTAGGGCAGTTAAATCACACATAAAAAAATATATATTTTAAAAAACATGTACAAATGTTACACTTGAAATAAGAATAAAATGCACCAAAGCTATAAATACACATGAATATAAAGGAGCAGAAAAAATAAATAATACAATATCCATAAAGTTAATGTTAATATAAATAACTAATAAATAAAAAAAATAAACAAATAAATAAAAAGTTGTAATTAAATATAATTTATAAATGAGAATTAATTCTTTCAAACAATTTTTATTTTTTTTATTTGCGATGTTCAGATTATTGTCAAATACATCCATATCATTTAAATATTTGTTACTAAGACTGTGTAAGCGTTGAATGTCGAAAAGTATGTATCATTAAGTTTATTTTTTTTTAAATCACTCAAGAATTTATCTGGCTGAGACAAGAATTTATTTCTATTTAAATAGTAGCTATCGGAAAGAATACATTAAATCAGTGGAGTTGTGGCAAAAGCAGATTTGAGGCTATTTCATTTAAGTACACACGATAGCAAATGAAAACATTAATAAGTTACCTAAATCGATGATCACGTGAATTTTAGATTTATTTACAAAATAAATTGAAGGACTGGCATACCATTTTTTGTCAAGACAAAACGGAAATACCGGTTTGTACAACTTTACAGGAATATTTTTATACGTGAAACAAGTTTATCCATTTCACACTGCTGGATGAAGGTCTCTCAGGGATTATTTCTATATTTTGTCCTGTGCCACGATGGCACGCGTTTCCGTCTAACTTAATCATCTCACGGATCCAAAAGGTTCATGAGGCCTCCTGGTTCGTCTTGTGCGCCACTGAATATTAAGACTTGTCCATCGGTTTTCTATCGTTCCAGCGACGTCTCCTCCCAATTCGCCTTTATTCTTTTTAGTGTTTATTATATCCGCAAGTTTTGTTTTCTTCCTAGTTCATTTTTCAATCTCTTCATAATAAACTTAACTCACTTAATGTTTTCATCCGTTCCGATAAATTCGTAGTATCAAAAGTTGATATTTCACATATTTCATCTTTTGTATCATGAGTAGATATTTCACATATTTCATCTTTTGTATCATGAGTAGATATTTCACATATTTCATCTTTTGTATCATGAGTAGATATTTCACATATTTCATCTTTTGTATCATGAGTAGATATTTCACATATTTCATCTTTTGTATCATGAGTAGATATTTCACATATTTCATCTTTTGTATCATGAGTAGATATTTCACATATTTCATTTTTTGTATCATGAGTAGATATTTCACATTTTTCATCTTTTGTATCATGAGTAGATATTTCACATTTTTCATCTTTTGTATCATGAGTAGATATTTCACATTTTTCATCTTTTGTATCATGAGTCCATAATTCACATACGTAAGTTGGATAGAGGATAGCGCATAATATAGACAGTGCATTACATACATAGGATATAATATAGATAGCGCATTACATATATAGCACATAATATAGACAGTGCATTACATACATAGGATATAATATAGATAGCGCATTACATATATAGCACATAATATAGACAGTGCATTACATACATAGGATATAATACAGATAACGCATTACATATATAGCACATAATATAGACAATGCATTACATACATAGGATATAATATAGATAGCGCATTACATATATAGCACATAATATAGACAGTGCATTACATACATAGGATATAATATGGATAGCGCATTACATATATAGCACATAATATAGACAGTGCATTACATACATAGGTTATAATATAGATAGCGCATTACATATATAGCACATAATATAGATAGCGCATTACATATATAGCACAAAATATAGACAGTGCATTACATACATAGGATATAATATAGATAGCGCATTACATATATAGCACATAATATATACAGTGCATTACATACATAGGATATAATACAGACAGTGCATTACATACATAGGATATAATACAGATAGCGCATTACATATATAGCACATAATATAGACAGTGCATTACATACATAGGATATAATATAGATAGCGCATTACATATATAGCACATAATATAGATAGCGCATAACATATATAATACAGAAAGCGCATTACATATATAGCACATAATATAGACAGTGCATTACATACATAGGATATAATATAGATAGCGCATTACATATATACACAATATAGACAGTGCATTACATACATAGGATATAATATAGATAGCGCATTACATATATAGCACATAATATAGACAGTGCATTACATACGTAGGATATAATATAGATAGCGCATTACATATATAGCACACAATATAGACAGTGCATTACATACATAGAATATAATACAGATAGCGCATTATATATATAGCACATAATATAGACAGTGCATTACATACATAAGATATAATATAGATAGCGCATTACATATATAGCACATAATATAGACAGTGCATTACATACATAGGATATAATATAGATAGCGCATTATATATATAGCACATAATATAGACAGTGCATTACATACATAAGATATAATATAGATAGCGCATTACATATATAGCACATAATATAGACAGTGCATTACATACATAGGATATAATATAGATAGCGCATTACATATATAGCACATAATATAGACAGTGCATTACATACATAGGATATAATACAGATAGCGCATTACATATATAGCACATAATATAGACAGTGCATTACATACATAGGATATAATATAGATAGCGCATTACATATATAGCACATAATATAGATAGCGCATTACATATATAGCACATAATATAGATAGCGCATTACATATATAGCACATAATATAGACAGTGCATTACATACATAGGATATAATACAGATAGCGCATTATATATATAGCACATAATATAGACAGCGCATTACATACATAAGATATAATATAGATAGCGCATTACATATATAGCACATAATATAGACAGTGCATTACATACATAGGATATAATATAGATAGCGCATTATATATATAGCACATAATATAGACAGTGCATTACATACATAAGATATAATATAGATAGCGCATTACATATATAGCACATAATATAGACAGTGCATTACATACATAGGATATAATATAGAAAGCGCATTACATATATAGCACATAATATAGACAGTGCATTACATACATAGGATATAATACAGATAGCGCATTACATATATAGCACATAATATAGACAGTGCATTACATATATAGGATATAATACAGATAGCGCATTACATATATAGCACATAATATAGACAGTGCATTACATACATAGGATATAATATAGATAGCGCATTACATATATAGCACATAATATAGATAGCGCATTACATATATAGCACATAATATAGATAGCGCATTACATATATAGCACATAATATAGACAGTGCATTACATACATAGGATATAACATAGATAGCGCATTACATATATAGCACATAATATAGATAGCGCATTACATATATAGCACATAATATAGACAGTGCATTACATACATAGGATATAATATAGATAGCGCATTACATATATAGCACACAATATAGACAGTGCATTACATACATAGGATATAATACAGATAGCGCATTATATATATAGCACATAATATAGACAGCGCATTACATACATAAGATATAATATAGATAGCGCATTACATATATAGCACATAATATAGACAGTGCATTACATACATAGGATATAATATAGATAGCGCATTATATATATAGCACATAATATAGACAGTGCATTACATACATAAGATATAATATAGATAGCGCATTACATATATAGCACATAATATAGACAGTGCATTACATACATAGGATATAATATAGAAAGCGCATTACATATATAGCACATAATATAGACAGTGCATTACATACATAGGATATAATACAGATAGCGCATTATATATATAGCACACAATATAGACAGTGCATTACATACATAGGATATAATATAGATAGCGCATTACATATATAGCACATAATATAGACAGTGCATTACATACGTAGGATATAATATAGATAGCGCATTACATATATAGCACACAATATAGACAGTGCATTACATACATAGGATATAATATAGATAGCGCATTATATATATAGCACATAATATAGACAGTGCGTTACATACATAAGATATAATATAGATAGCGCATTACATATATAGCACATAATATAGACAGTGCATTACATACATAGGATATAATATAGATAGCGCATTACATATATAGCACATAATATAGACAGTGCATTACATACATAGGATATAATACAGATAGCGCATTACATATATAGCACATAATATAGACAGTGCATTACATACATAGGATATAATATAGATAGCGCATTACATATATAGCACATAATATAGAGAGTGCATTACATATATAGGATATAATACAGATAGCGCATTACATATATAGCACATAATATAGACAGTGCATTACATATATAGGATATAATACAGATAGCGCATTACATATATAGCACATAATATAGACAGTGCATTACATATATAGCACATAATATAGACAGTGCATTACATACATAGGATATAATATAGATAGCGCATTACATATATAGCACATAATATAGATAGCGCATTACATATATAGCACATAATATAGACAGTGCATTACATACGTAGGATATAATATAGATAGCGCATTACATATATAGCACACAATATAGACAGTGCATTACATACATAGAATATAATACAGATAGCGCATTATATATATAGCACATAATATAGACAGTGCATTACATACATAAGATATAATATAGATAGCGCATTACATATATAGCACACAATATAGACAGTGCATTACATACATAGGATATAATATAGATAGCGCATTACATACATAGGATATAATATAGATAGCGCATTACATATATAGCACATAATATAGATAGCGCATTACATACATAGGATATAATACAGATAGCGCATTACATATATAGCACATAATATAGACAGTGCATTACATACATAGGATATAATATAGATAGCGCATTACATATATAGCACATAATATAGACAGTGCATTACATATATAGGATATAATACAGATAGCGCATTACATATATAGCACATAATATAGACAGTGCATTACATATATATGATATAATACAGATAGCGCATTACATATATAGCACATAATATAGACAGTGCATTACATATATAGCACATAATATAGACAGTGCATTACATACATAGGATATAATACAGATAGCGCATTACATATATAGCACATAATATAGACAGTGCATTACATACATAGGATATAATATAGATAGCGCATTACATATATAGCACATAATATAGATAGCGCATAACATATATAGCACATAATATAGACAGTGCATTACATACATAGGATATAATATAGATAGCGCATTACATATATAGCACACAATATAGACAGCGCATTACATATATAGCACATAATATAGATAGCGCATTACATATATAGCACATAATATAGATAGCGCATTACATATATAGCACATAATATAGACAGTGCATTACATACATAGGATATAATATAGATAGCGCATTACATATGCATAATATGAACACATTACATACATGGATATAATATAGATAGCGTTACATATATAGCACATAATATAGACAGTGCATTACATACATAGGATATATAGATAGCGCATTACATATAAGCATAACACTAGACAGTGCGTACATACATAGGATAATATATATAGCGCATTACATATAGCACATAATATGAACAGTGCATTACATACATGGGATATAATATAGATAGCGCATTACATATATAGCACATAATATAGACAGTGCATTACATACATAGGATATAATATAGATAGCGCATTACATATATAGCACACAATATAGACAGTGCATTACATACATAGGATATAATATAGATAGCGCATTATATATATAGCACATAATATAGACAGTGCGGTACATACATAAGATATAATATAGATAGCGCATTACATATATAGCACATAATATAGACAGTGCATTACATACATAGGATATAATATAGATAGCGCATTACATATATAGCACATAATATAGACAGTGCATTACATACATAGGATATAATACAGATAGCGCATTACATATATAGCACATAATATAGACAGTGCATTACATACATAGGATATAATATAGATAGCGCATTACATATATAGCACCTAATATAGACAGTGCATTACATATATAGGATATAATACAGATAGCGCATTACATATATAGCACATAATATAGACAGTGCATTACATATATAGGATATAATACAGATAGCGCATTACATATATAGCACATAATATAGACAGTGCATTACATACATAGGATATAATATAGATAGCGCATTACATATATAGCACATAATATAGACAGTGCATTACATACATAGGATATAATATAGATAGCGCATTACATATATAGCACACAATATAGACAGCGCATTACATATATAGCGCATAATACAGATAGCGCATTACATATATAGCACATAATATAGATAGCGCACGATATTGATAGCGCATAATTTGGATAGGGCATAATATTGTTAGCGGTAATAATATGAGAATGCAATTTATTTAAAAATTTTATGTAAAAAAAATGTATTTTTAGTTTTCATTAATATGACAGCTGTTTTGGCATGAAACTTAAAATACTTGCAGAACTTAATAATAACGATATTAAATTTGATTTACATTAAATTTTTAAATAAATTAAATGGAGTTCTGCGAATTAAATACAAAAACAATTAATGAGCACTCAATGACTGAAAGATTTTAGTCTAAGTCACAGTGTTGGGGCATGTAAAGTTTTGAACTTCAGCTTTCAAAGCTCTCCAGCCAGACAGGCTCTGCATACAATGGGATTGAAATCATCTAAATATGCATCTACCAATTCTTACTGGAATTCTCTTGTGATGTGACGATAAAGATTCCCACATTAAGTTAATTTTGTTGCAAAAACAACGGAAAAACTTACAGGTATGGGTAATCATTTTACAGTGGCTTGTGTAGTGGTGCACTGTATCATCAAACTGCAGAGTAGGAGGGGAATGCGGGCGGGTGTTCAAACTAGTTTCACAAATGTATTCAAAGATGCGCTCTTTAAAATGATTTGTGTTTTCATTGTTATTTTTTTTTTGTAATTACATATTGAAGCTTATAAACCTCATTGAAACATCATCTTCAATTAATCCCCATATGACAGTTCTTAGAAGTCGAACTATGATACCGATAGAAATGAAGAGATGGATTGGGGTAGCCGTAGCTCAGTTGGCATAGAGCGCAGGTCCCGGATAGACCATGAGGTCCTTTTCTTTTCTGTGTATTTTCGATTTCTGTTTCGATATGGAAGTTAATATTTTCTTCAATGATTGAAAATAAATTCTATATTTACTATAAGTCCTTCCCTCCCCGCAAAGCTACCTATTTTTTTAAATCTTACTTTATTCTTGAATAAACAGTTCTGTACACCTTTTGATATATTGCACGTTTAGTGGGTTACATAAACCAGTGAAGTTTCAGCATAAAATACTTTTTTATAAAAAAAATAAATGATACTTATCCCAAAGATGACACAATTTAAACGTACATTTATTTCAAATGATACAATCAATTATTTTTAATCGCATTTACTTTTTACGCCTACCGGTTTCAGAACAACCGTTCCATCGTCAGGACATTTATTCATTAATTTACGCCCAAATTAGGCTTTACACATTTAACATTTTTTTATCAGTCCAGTACGCACATGTTATTTAGTAATGCAGAAATGTTCATATAAATTAACATAAAAAATAACAAAGTAAGGAAATTAAAAAAAAGAAGATATACTTATGTTTATAATATTACTAGCTGATAAGTACCCGGCCTTGCCCGGGTACAATAATTGATTTGACAGTGAAAGTAACAATCTCCAAATAAAGAAACATTCATTTGAATATTTTATTTCATTCCAAACGTTTATTTTTTCAAAATATATCTAAATCATAAAATTCTTAAGTACTCTTGATTTCCATTTTGAAAATATTCTACCCAAAAAAACCTACTTTTGAATATGCAATCTGTGTCTAATCAGAGTGTTATATCTATGGGCTAACCTAAATAAAACATGGCGGGTTTTTCATACTAATTTTATAACGTTATAGCAACAGTTTTACATATCGGATTTCATTCAAACTAATATCTAAACCTTCCCGGCATTAATAAGAACAAACTGTTCTATTTTCAGCGAAACCGGTCCAGTAATTTTCTAGAAAATCGAGGACAAACAAAAAAACTAACTTACTTTGATTTTTATATGTATAGAAAACAATGGCACTGAAAAACTATAATCAGAAGCAAAAATATAAATATATTTACTCGTAGATGTGTTTTTTCGTAACACGTAAAATTTATTCATTGTTTATTTTGTATAATTCATGGAATTTATTATTATTTTTAGTTTTAAAGTAAATAAAATTAATGTTATTAATTAGTTTTGCAAGAATCTTAAATTTTTTATCCGATACATCAAATTCAACAGAGTTCTCTATTTAGAACTGGTCCTTCATCTTATACTAACCCGCATCAAACAGTAAAAAAATATATAGATTCAATTATCTTGAAATGCGTTAATATTATATTGAAAATAATAACCACAAAACAATGCGTGTCTAATATTTCAAAACGCACGTAAAATATATTAATCAGCATTAACCACCGAACCCTTTCGATAGCCGCGATACAAACAATATTCTAATGGAATTGATGTGTTTAATTATTCAAATTCACGTGTCAAACCCAACATTGCAAATTCCACCATATTATTAGCTTCTCCCACTCTCGCTCAAACACCACCCAATCAACCCATTACAGAAATACAGAACTGTGGGATTGCTCCTCGTATTATAAAGGGGTGGACCAATGGAATGCATCGCATTACTAATGTACAGAACTTCTGAATATTCTGAATGTGACATGTTTGATGAGATGGTAGTACTCGTACTCGTGTTTGTGTACCTCTTGACGTGCCGTAAGCTAAATTTGTAAATCTGTTTATTTTTATTTATATATTTTTTTTATTGGTTAGTATTAGTTTGTAACACATTTTACAGAATTGTGCAGTGTACAATTTTATGCAACATTTATTCTTTCCTAATTGTATCAAACATCCCTATAGAACGAATCAATTCAAACAAATAAAAACGTAAACAAAACAACAATTGAATCCTGCTCATATCTCAACGTAAACAAAAATTCATCAAAACAACAACACGTGCCAGTTGAATGACCTCTGCGTAAGCACCTGCCTATATCTTGACGTAAACAAATTCATCAAAACAACAACACGTGCCGGTTGAATGACCTCTGTGTAAACACCTGCCCATAATCGACGTTCGGCCTATAAAACCCGTACCCCGCGGTATGTTTCATTATTCCCACACCAGCTGTGGAACGAACAACACCTCAACCGGACGCTGCTTCACTTACACTTACCGCTTCCAGACAGGAACAGTCTCTACACCCAGCAACAGCTCACATCACCTCAAGTGAACCACGATCTTGCAGCGATAATCACAATAGTTGTGCATCCCTGTGTGCCGGTGCCTAAACATTTACACTATTTTTCTTGTTCGGGCTTTATACGTCTCGTACACTAATTTAAGATAATGCTTGGACTAAGGAAAGCAGTGCTCGTTAATATTTAAACAACAAAAAAAACTTTGTAGTGACCCCTGCAAATATACGTATATCGACTTTGATTATACGGCCGCATAGCCTCTCTGCATACTTGCTTTACAAATGAGAACGTACAGCAGAAATAATCCTTTAGGGGATCAATTGTCGGAGGGATCAACTGTCGGGGGAATCAACTGTCGGGGGGGCAACTGTCGGGAGATCAACTGTCGGGTCACCGTATTTACAGATTAATTATTTGTATCATTACTTGAGTTAACGACCCGCAAAGTAATATTTAATTCCATTTTTAAGTTAAGCCCATTGTATGCAATATGCAAGTATTTTTATTAAATAACATAAATCACGTTTCTAAATTAGATAAACACGCCTTTGTTCGTGTGCATTTCTACAAGGTTATCAGGCTATTGGCCAATGACACAGCAAATATTAGATTCTCTCTTCGTAGATGCATTTTTCACTGTTTGCATTTAAAAAATACGTACCTACTATTTTCAAAAACCATAAATCTTTATTAATATTTTTCTGTGTGTCCTCGATTTTTTCGAAAATCCAATATGTAAAACTGTTACGTAAATACGTTTCAAAATTAGTACAAAAAACAATGAACCCGAGATGTTGTACTGATATACATATATGGTTAGCCACAGATTACATATTCAAACGAAGAAGGTTTGTTTGGGTAGAATATTTTTTAAAAGGAAAACACGAATTGGCACAAATGAATGTATCTTTGTTTATTTGTTTAGAGATAGTAATAGTAGTCACAGGGTGCTACTTTCGCTGTCAAATCAATCACGGCACCCAAACGAAGAGCAAGAATTCACAAATTCATAACTTTATTTTAAAAAACAAGAAAATTCCGAGTAAGGCCGGGTTCACATCAGCTAGTTAATTTATAAATATTTTACGATTTAAAAAAATGCTTTAATGATGATGAAACAATTAGATTGGCAGAGTCGATATGTAAATTAATAAATTAATAATTTATTTCCCTATAAAATATCTCCGTTATGAAGCGAAACAAGTCAACAAAGTCAATTATTAAAATAAAACACCTTAATCTAAATGTGACATGAAACTTTGTATCTACGTTATTTTCTAATGCATCCAATTTAAACACACACCTTCCTGAACATAGTCTTAACACCAGCATTTAAATGGCAAACGCATTATAATAATAATACGTTGGTTTACTAAATAACTAATCATCATGCCGCACCGTTTCTCCGCAGGGGTAGGCAAAGAGGACGGACCCCCAAACAACTAGGTCTTGGCACACACTCTCTGCCATATTCAAATTCATGCATCATCTCATACATACTCTTCTGTTGTTCTGATTCTTGCAATGGCCCGACTAAAGTATTTCGTTCATTTGATCGTGTCATGTATTCCTCAAGCGTTCCTGGCTTCTTCTTCCATTCACATTCGCGTCACTCCGTACTCTCTTTTATTCGTTCATCCGCTCTAACATGCCCTAACCATCTAAGCGTCCCTTTCTTAAACTTACTCATTACGCTCACATTAGCCTTGCATTATTTGCAAATATCAATATTTTCCACACGGTCATAAATAGTTTTACACACATACGCCTCAGGAATCTCTTTTCTACAACATTCAGTCTACTTTCATCCTTCCTCTGCCAGTTCCATGCCTCACTGTTATACTCGTACACTTTTTGATAATCTTAATTTATATTTGTTATGTTTTTTTACGTGTAAAGATTAAATACAAATTTATTAATTTATAATTTTGTAAAAAAAAAAAAAATTATAATGAATACAAAAAAAAATTATAAATCCTCTTCACCTCCGAGGAAAGAGAATCCCTTTGTTTCACTATCAAAAGGATGATACTTCCTTTACTCTATGGCATCAAAGAACTATTTGACACCGTTTCCTTTGGCTTGCAACCTGATTTTTCCTGGTACAGAACCCAAGCCGTTTGGTTGAGGTCAGGTACATAATATATTGTACCCAGCACCAATGCATAACGACTAAGAGGACACTGATCGGGGTGCCTTTTTCTCTACAAGAACTTATAGGTATATGACATCGAATGCCGATAGATGTAATAAAACAAGATTTAAAACATACACTTCTTACTCATTGCCAATGGCCATGCCGTACTTGACGAGCTTCCTCGATGATTTGGTTGAAGATGTTTCAGTAGATACAGATCAGTTTAATTGTAGGTCCTGTTGCACAGAAGGACCACCAGCAGTTGGCTAATTCTAGAAATTGGCATTAAAGTATCGTAACACGGATGCAAATTAAATGAAGCATGATGATGAGACATGATTAAGTGCTTTCTCAACATTGCTTCAGATGATGAAAATTAAACCTAATGCTCTTCTCATTTACCGTTCTATATTTCCACGGTTCCAACGAACAATGTCGGATGTGTAAATTGGCAACTTTGCATAAGAGCTGTAGTAGTTGCAATAATATGTTTTTCCAATGAAATAAAAAGAGGTTTATGCAAAATATTAAAAACAGCACTATATTTCTTCATCTAGAAAACAAACAAAAAAAGTAGACGAGAAACTCTAATCGCGTAGAAACGAAACTTTAAATAGCTCTACTAAGAAGTTTCCATTTGCACATCCGACATTGTTCGTTGGGACCGTCGATTTATTATATTTTATTTCTATCTGTTTGATATCTTTCTTATATACTCGTACCTCTACTTTCTTATACACATGCACAACTTCTACTTATTGTCTTACTCAGGTAACTTAATATGTTTTTCTCAAGTGACCTAGCATGTAAGTATGGTCCTGTATAATTATCTTCTTATACATAAAATGATAAAAAATATATTTAAACGCGGCATCACATTCATTTGTCAAATGCATTTTACATCTTTTCATACATTTTTACATCATCCGAAATATAAAACACAATGATTTTTTTTCACAATGTCATGCACTCATATTATATTTTGTGTATTATGTATCATGTAGATCAGGCTATTACTATTTTTATAAAAAAAGTAGTATCTATAAATTAAAAATCTTTCTCTTTATAACTTTTCTGTGTCATGCACTAATATATTATTATACCTTCATGCATATTATAAATATATTACACATATATACCAACTATGTATGCATCATGTTATTTTTTTTAAGTTCTGTACACATAATCATTTTTATGTTAAAATATGTAAAAGCCCTTTGGGGCGTTAACAAAGCTGTTAAAATCGGTATTAATGAATCAAATCATATGTCGCAAACATGACTTAGCGGTTAGAGCTAAAGGTTTCTATTTTGATACAAAGCAGTCACTTTGTGGTTTGACATATTAACAAAATAAAACAATCATTTTGTTTATAACCGTTTAACCGTAGAAGTTAAACGGTCGCTAACACCGGTCGGTCTTAATAAAAACTAAATAGATTTCCTGGTTATGAACAAAATTATTTTTTATTTAAAAAGGTGGACAAATATTTCAAGGGTACGAATAACCTGAAAATATTTGAAAATCTCCCACTACCATCACAGTAAGGGGAAGATGTTGCTTGTGTCGTGATAGAGAACTTAGTCAGCCGGGGAACTGAACTCACGACGCCTGGGTACGATCCACACGCGATGCTAACTCAGCCATTGACCGTTCAATTTGTTTTTCGGCCGGTATTGTTTATTTTGTATATCAATTATATAGGCAGTTGTTTCAAAAATTCCTATTTTCCTAATTCCTAATTCCTATAGAGTGAACAAGTGTCAGCGAAATGTCAAACGTCATTATTGGATCGCGATCTATTTATGGCGATTCAAATATTGAATGACAAAGATTTATTTCCGTTTTCGTATGTCAAAACATGTTTTTTTTGTTTTCAATAAAACTGAAGAGAACCTAACTTATGTTCTTATTAGCTACATTTTCTCTGGTTTTTCACGAAAGAGAAACCTCAATAGTCAAATGTACGTCTAGAAAGTGGGCAGGCACTATTTTATAGTCTATGAAAGTGGGCGGGCAGTATTTTATATTCTATGAAAGTGGGCGGGTACCTCTCCATAGACAATTTAGGATTAAAAAATGCTTGGAAACAGGCAAATAGAGCGAATGCTTAACAAAACACTTGGCTAAATGCTGGGAAAACGTCCGTTGGATTTCAAATCCTACCGAACACCACAAAAAGAATTATTGGCATTCCATAAGTTATAATCACTCTATTCAGATATAGTAATACACCCTACAAATATGGAAGAATTTTATCCGACCACAAATTCCTTTACAAAATCATTAACAACGTTATTAATAATTACTACCATCTAGAAGACATTCTTTTTCACTTTCCGGTACAAAACATACCCTTAAATCAATTATTCCACATCCCACACTCAAAAACTTTCTACAAAAAAATATAAATTTTCAGAAGAACAAGAACAAAATACAACAAAATCTTTTCAGACTTTATGTTTCCCATTTATCCTCAGGACAATTTAGTAAATTCATATCAGAAAAATATTAAGCACAAGGTTAGGTTAAATCACTACCCCTGCTGTGTGTTACATTCTTTTAAAATGTATTTTTTTAAGTCATTGGATTTTACGCTATCTATATACATATTTATATATCGTATTGTGAAATTTTTGTGTACAGTACCAGGGAACATTTCTCCCTCTTCCTGTGTCATCTGTGGTTGGAGGTGCATAAATGTGGAGATAATCTTCTCTACCCAGTGAGCGGGCTGCCTATTGCTATTGTAGGGCGTTTTATTTATTTTTATTTGAAAGAAAGGTGCTGGGAGTCCAGCGGCCGAGCTTGAAGGTAGAGGGAGTTGAGCTCGATTCTAATTTGGAGTAAAATGTTTTGACTAAATCTATTATATGTTTTCGGAGTGGAGGAATTTTTATACATATATTTTTTTATTGTTTTATTTAGTGTTTATTAGAAACCGGATCATTTATTTTATGTTATTTTCCCTTTTCACTTTCACTTCCAATACGTCTTATATTTTTTTTTCATTTTATTTTATCATTTCCAATTTCTTAAATATATATCCTTTTTTTTATATAGTGGAAACTTTACAGGTTAATGCAAGCAAGTAAAAATGTATTTTGAATTATAACTATAGGTTTTCGCGAGTAAAATAAAATAAGTAAAAAATTAAAACAACGAGTTCTCGACAATTTTACGGTGTTATTTGAAATAATGCGGTTTTCAATCTATTTGCTTTTCTGTTATAGCTATATCCTTTTTTGTTTTTTTTTTTTAAGTGGATAAATCTTTTGGTACATTCATTTTATTGCAGAATACACCTTAATCATTTCCCCCCTAGCCAGTCGAAAAGACAACAAGTTATAACGACTTGACTGTTTAGAGGAGCAGCGCTCCGTCGCGCGAGCGGGCACAGGGCGCAGGGCGCAGGCACGGGGCGGGATACTTGCATGAGTGTGGTTGCATACTATTTGTATTGACTCGCGGCGAATCCTTTGTTCTTTGCAAATATTTGATTGTCATATTTATGACGGTCGGTCTAGAACGGAGTACTGCTATTTATGTTGCGTTCGTGCAAGTTTGCAATTTGAAGCTCGGGGGAAAAAAGATTTTTGAAACGGGACATTTTATATGATACTATCACCACTTGATAATGATGTCTGCAAGTACTCGTTTGACTGCTTACAAACATGTCCAAATATTTTTTACTTGCAGAATTCAAATTGTTTCTTAAAATCTTGATTTATGTTTTTTTGGTAAAACATCCAAAATAATTATCGCCAATTTGCACGTTTTGTTAACTAAAAGATTTCGATTATGGAGAGAAAATACTTTTTGGTGTATATTTTATGAACTGATCTATTTTTGGTCATATTTGTTCAAGACTGGTGTAAAAGTGTACATGTCTTGGGAGATAAAAATTGGATCTCACATTTTGCCTTAATTTTAGTAAAAATACCCGATAATCAGTATTAACCTGGGCCATCTGAGCAGATTTAGTAAGCTTTCCAGTAAATTGCAAATACTATGTACCACTTGCAGGTATTCGGTTTACGCATACTACGACATAAATGTATCAACTAAATCAATATCCTAAGCACGCCCAGAGTTTTTTTACTAAAGAGGTATTCTTAGTCAACGGGATGCACGCCCATTGTGTGTATTCCAGTGTTAGCGAATAAACTGGATTGGCTTACCTTTATAACCATTTTGTAGTCTTCCTCGGACGTCCCCGACTTTTTTTTCCTTTCGGGATTCACACACGTATTCTTGTAACAGTCTGATACCCTTCTTCTCTATCCATCAGCTTTACATGTCGTTACCATCTAATCGTCCCTTTTTTACATTGTTCGCTGCGCTTATTTCAGCCTTGCATTATTTTATGATTTCCACATTCGTAATACGCCCATACACGGTATCACCACATATTCTGCCCAAATACCTCATTCATAGAGTACTGCTCAGCGAGCTTTAACGACTGGGTGAATCAAATACTTGAGTCGGGTCATACAAAGAGTCGGTATAACCGAAGAGGGTGAGTAACATGATCTACCAGTAGCGTGCAGAGCATAAAGGCAGAAAAATGTCTACCCTAAAACCCCTATGGAAACTGTCACAAATTTTATGATCAAAATATAGCCATAAATTTGTAATTTTGTTTTAGTTTCATGTTTATTGTGCTCCCATTTAATGTGGTAAAATGTTTCACAAATACTAATGTTTAATGTTTTCAGAGGGAGATACACCTAAAAAGAGAACCTTTGTATGAAAGTGTAAAAATTATAAAAGATATTGCTGCATTGATAATTTGAACACGTGGACAGAATAGACCGAGAGCCAAGAGTATCGGGAGAACGTAAGACGTGCAAGTGGATCTAAGAAGTCGGGGATATCTTAAAAAGATATGACGAGATTCAAAAGTCGGAATAAAATAATGTATATAGAATATGGATCAAGTAAGAGTGTGCCAGGATAATGTATTGGCGTTGCAACAACTACGGCAATTTGGAATGATGATTAATGAATTTTGGCTTTATCTTATATACGTATATTGGTATAGAAGAAAATGAATTAAAATTCACCATCCTAACAAAATCGAAACTCTACCATCAAAATTAGAGCTAAGCTACATAGCTCATAACTAAGACCATCAAGATTAGACTCCCCATATTTTTTTACGGTTAGGAAACATGGACACTCAGAGCCAGCCAAAAGAAGCGGATAGACGTTCTCGAAATGTGATACTGGAGGGAAATGCTCAGGATTCCACGGACAGCCAGGAGCAAAATACATCAATTCTGGAAGAGCTTGGCATCCACGGTAGGCTATCAACTTTCTGCCTACAGCATATCCTCAGATTCTTTCGACATATCGCTCACCAAACCGAGAACTCCAACCCGAATGAGCTCATGAGATGCGAAGCTCATGGTCACTGACAAAGTGGAAGGCGGGAGAAGTAGAGGAAGGTCACCGTTGCGTTGGAGTGACCAAATCTCGCAGGTGTCCGGAACGTCGGTGTCCTTGGCTCTCCACCCAGCGCAGGATCGCGAGGGGTGGACGAGCCCTGTACACGAGGGAGATTGGAATGGGGGTCATGATTATCAGCAATGACGAAACGACTAAAGAAGAAGAAAAACTTTTCACATACCTACACCAAATATCTACCATAATATCTAAGAATTCTTCTCTCTTCATTTAAATAAACTCACAGTGTGGCGATTATGATTACAGAACTTAATGCTGAAAATGTCAAGGTCAACGCGAATATTTTCAGTACCAAGGTTCTTTCTGAAAATAAAATAACAATTATATTAATCAAGAAATTTAAAATTGGAAAAGTTTTGTTGCGGATAAAAAAAGATAATTAAAATTTCTGCGAAGTTAGGCAGGTACGGTACAGTAGAATGATTTAAAAAAGATTCTTGCTTGTGTAGTAGTGTAGTATTGTACCGTTTAGTAGGACTTCTGTGGCATAAGGGGGTACTTCGAGGGGGTGTTCCAGACTATATTAAACTACTCAATGTGTGCTCAAATACATTCGAAGTCGCGCTCTTAAAAATAATTTGCCTGTAATTTAGTTATCATTAATTTACCAATCGTAAAATGATGATTCTAAGTAAAACAAGAGAAATCAAATCTTAGAAATGATTTCTGAAAAAAGCAGACGTAAAAAAACATGTTTTGAATATCTCAAAGTCGGTCACCTTATGCGAAATTCTTCCACTCAAGGTTATTTTATGTGCGCAGCGTCTTCGGCAGAGAATCAAAAATAAATGTATATCCTGGCAGACGAAAACAATTTTACGATATATCTGGGAATAAAACCCGGATGAAGCCGGGTATACAGGGTGACCGGGCAAAGTGCAGTAACTTTGAAGGGGTGATTCCACACCGAAATTCCGACGTGTCAAGGTACCCTTTTAAATCAAATTGATTAATTGTGCCGTTTTTAAAATGTCAAAACTCTCGTTTATAAATATCTAATTAATGACACAGAAGCGCTCAATCAATGTTGTTTTCTTATTTTTATTGCGCATATTTTCTTTTATTATTTTACTCTGATTTTTAAAATCTCTTTCTCTATGGGATGTGCAACTAACCTCACATTTCGGAATAAAGACAATTATCATCGTTATTATTGTTTGTGTGTAGTTTCGGTGAATCAGACATAGGTGGGACGTTACCATTCTTCATTCCCTGCGTATTTATTGGGTAATTTAGACCTTACTTTATACGTTTTTTTACTAGGCAAGATTTTTGTATACAAAAAACAAATGAATTAAAAAAAAATTATATATATTTCGTACTTTGCATTTTATTTATCTATGTAAAACCTCACAAGAGCTCCACTGTCTGTACAAAGTCTAGACAGGGGGCCTTGAAGGGGTCCAGATTAAATGTAGAAGTAAAGACAGGTGCCGGTAGCTCCTTCCACATATGAACTGACTTACATACAAACGAGTCGGCGAAACGACCTATTTTCATGAAGCTAACGTCAACTGTGAACGGGTGTTCCATTCGTATCCGTCGAGTATCACGCACGTGCACCGGTGCACCAATGCTGCTAACTCATTGAAATATCTGTAGAACAGACACAGTGGCAATCGGTCTGTTAACAACGGATCAGATGCACCACACCACTTTGTATGGAATCAAGCAGGTTTATAAAATATTTGGGAGGTCCAGCCTCGAGGTGGCTTCCAAAACCAACTGTTGGATGTTCTTAAGATTTGTATAGGATTAGTAGTTGGTCCACTAGTGAAGAATCTGCTAGCCCTATTTATAGAAGACGTCCAGTGTGTTGGAAGCCAGATTTACTCGGGCCTCACTTGTACCTACTATCATGTACCTACACATAATCACCTCCCAAGTTTCTTCACTTTACCTTGGACTTGTGAGTTATAAGCGATTAAGTTTCCTTATCCAAGTCTATGCACTTTAAGGGTGGTATAAAAAGGTGATGGGTTCAGGGAACTATACAAATTTAACATTTTGATGTTAAGAAGCGTCCTCTTGAATGAATGCATTCACCTTTAGAATTGTGTTAATGTAGCGAAAACCATCACGATCATAAGCCAGGATTTCCGCGAGTGACAATTCGTACCCAAGGCAGTTATTTTATCAATACGGTACAACAGTTCACCTCCGTCACAGGACAATAGTACCGAGTTGTTACCATATGAATAATGCATGTGTGGTACTGTCCAGCGCACAGTGGCGTACCTGCGCACTGCGGTCCGGGAAACGAATGCATGCACCCATTAATACGTTTTCGCTTAGCAACCAATGAGAATAAAACATTTTACGTGAAAAATACATTCGAAATAGGCATACTTCTTCTTCATCGTTCGGTGGAGGAGAGTTAATGGAGGTCATTGGAGGATCATGAGGTCTGAGAATAAGACATTGTCCTTATCCTTAGGCTAAGAGACTTTTTGGTGAACTGCGGTTCCGGTTTTGCGAATAACATTTTTTTAAATATAGATATTTTGGTAGTTTTAACAAAAGAAAATCTCAATTTCATCGTAAGTATTGACTTTTTATTACGGAGGAGTCATTTGTCGTATAATAATGCTAGTGAATGAACCGAATTAACGAAATCGCGATGTTCGTACAGTACCTAATACAAAAACCCGAAATTTGAGATAAAAGTGTTTTAAACTTGAAAGAATATAGTGAACTATAAGTGTAAAGTAAGTGATAATAAACTGCAACTGTTAAATAGGTATGATGTACCTATAATTGTAAATAATACTGTGACAATTAAACCACAAAATCTTTTAAAAATGTATTGGAATGTAATCGAAATCTTAGTTAAGCAAAATGTCTTTAACCCTAAGGATAAAAACAATGCCTAAAGATCTATTCACACCTACCAGCACCTCGCAGTGCAGAACAGTACCGTACAAAATTAGTTACCTACATTATTTATGAACGCATTAATATTACGGCGTACTTAAGCGTAACGTATCCGCGCATGCACGGGCCAGTACCGACCGAGATTGTCCAAAAGAATATTTTTGTATGAAGACATACCGTTAGCACCGTCATCTTCGTCAGTTGGCGTAATTAGTGGCAAATATTGCTAAAATCGAGAAGATGGATAACAATAAATTGATTGATTTGGTGAGGGAATTTACGTTGTAAATTAATAATAAATGTGGAAATAGAATTATAAAATCTATGATGTACAACTCGGGATTTGTTTTGTTTTTCAATTTTTCATTAAATATTCCTGGGAAAATCCATTTTACTCATAATAGGATTATAAATTCCACCTTAGAATTCCTTAAATAAACATTGTGGTTTGTAACCAAATAATTCACTAGCTTTATTGCGTACACCACACATGTTATAAACAGAAGTATTGGAAATTTTGATAGAAAGCAGTCACTTTGTGGTTTGATAAATTAATGAAAAAAAATAATCACTTAGTTACAATAAATCCTATACCCCGATTAAGCTTATGCTAAGCGAAACCAGTCTTAATAAGAATTAAATAAATTTCGTGGGTATAAACAAAGTGATTGTTTTATTTCACATTTATTAGAGATATTTAAATGCCGATTTCATGATATTATATTATTTTTAGTGTTTTCCTGTAAAAATTTTGTTTGTGTTTCTAATTCTAAGTCTAAGTAAGCAATTTGTTTAAAATGTGTAAAACATATATCGTAAATATTATATTTAGGGGTATTTTTTTTATCTTTATGAATGACATTATATTCGCACTTAACGTGAATGTTACTAGCGCGATGATGGGGGACTAAGCTAGAAGACGATTGCTTAGCTACTAACACAGGGGCAGATTTATTTTCTATTTAAGGATTTTATTTATTTTTGGTGATTTTGTGATAAATCTGGCCCACTGTGCAGCGCTGAGCGGTTGCGGAGGGCGCCTTAACTTCTTTAACTTATCGGCGCAGTTTTATTCGGCAATGGTTTATTCATGGGGCCTCAACAATGCCGCTGCAGCCTGTGAGAGGCCGCCGTGTGATTGGCCGCATTCAATTGAAGGCTTTCATCAATTTTAGGGGTAAAGATGAACGCGACGTCGGCGTGAGAGTAAAAGTGAAAAAAAATTGAGACCCTGTTTCGTCACATGCCCACGGCATTGGGAATGTTACAAGCACTTTAAGTCTGAGATTTTGTTTTTTGGGAGGAACCTAGAAATGTTTTATTTTTTAGGAAAAAACAAGCTACCGTACAATGGAAAAAACCATTATTTACGGAATAAATTTGGTTCCTATGGATTATATTGGCAGTTGAAATTACATATATTAAATAAATATTATTTAATTCCAATAAATACCCATTTTTATTAATTTTGCAAAACACCGCAGTATTCATATACGGATTGTGAAAGCATTTGTTGAAATTTTGATTGAACTATTATTCCTACTCCTACCCCTACCCCCACTCCATACCCTTAATAGTACTCCAATTCCTACTCCCTACCCCTATCCAGTAATTTTCCTCTTATTATGAACGTCAAATGCGCAAAATTTCATCAAGTACCAACATTTTTAGGTTCAAATTTAAGGGTGGGAAAGGGGAATAGGGTGATTTTTTGAAATCTCTTGTAGACTGTGACGTTTTTCTTGTTCTGTAAGTCAAGTGTACAAAATTTCATCGAGCTAGTAATAAAACTGTAGATTTGAATACAAAACAAAAAACATACACCGCCCGCCCGGACATTCTTCTATATATAATAGAGAAGTGAAGATAGAAGAAGATTACTTTTTTTTTAAATAAAACAATAACTTTGTTTACATCAATTTTATTTATACTTTTGCCGACCAGGTTTCGCTACTACCGTAGCTTCTTCAGGGCAGTATACAACTAAACTATGAAGTAAGATACACATGTGTTATAGATTTATAAAAACAGGCGAGTGGAGGGCTAAGGGTGGAAAAGTACACACACTTCCCGGTCAGCAGGTACCTGCTGATCTCCCACCCTTGGCCCTGCCCTGAAGAAGCTACGGTAGTAGCGAAACCCGGTCGGCTAAAGTATAAATAAAAGTTATTGTTTTATTTTTTAAATTATAATGTCACATCACCAATTTACCGCTTCATATGAAAATATATTATTATAATTTTTTTTTACATGAATTCCCCACAAGAGTCCCAACTGCTCAGAACCGTCTGGAGCCAGTGAGACTATGGAATCCCCAATTGGGGACTGTTGTGAGGTTGACGGTATTGGGGAGGGGAAGGAGAAGGGTAAAAGAAAGATGGGGAAATACCTGGCTATTCAAATCTGGTCACGAAACACGGCTAAATGCCATTTCAAGCAATGTTTCAATTCAGAATGGTGGTCTTTCACCAGGGCGATACTGAGAGTATCTTCTACTCTGGAACGTGGGCAAATATACTGCATATTATTTTTAAATGATTTAATTGTGAAACAGCACAAATTAATGAAATAAAATTTACTTGCGCACGCCGGGATTTGAACCCGCGACCTTCGGATTCGTTAGTAAAGAGCCTTACCCCTCGACCATGGAGGCCGTTAATATACATATGATACAATAACTTTAAGGCAAATTGTTTGAGACCCACCAAAATAATTAATAAAAGTAACTACGTCACGTGGTTTGTCCAGTGGATTGGGAAATCCTCTTTAATAATCGTACTTATCAAATTTAATTATGTTGTTATTAAGTTCTGCGGGTATTACGGCCATTTTATCATTGTGACAGTTCCTTCCCCGTTCAAAGTCATTTTTAATCTAAAATTAAATTAAATTAAAAACGATAACTTTGTTTTATTTTTTAAATTTTAATATCACATCACCAAGTTACCGCTTCATGCGAAAATCATTTTAACCAGTTTGAACTTAATGATAACAGTGGTTATATTTGATTTATTCAAATAAAAAAAAAATATAGTAAAATCGAGTACAACGAATTAAAGACAATTACAATTAACTATTAAATATTTGTTTTTACCTCACAAACCTCCCGATTCAACAAGTATATGCATCAATTTCTTCATATTTACTTATTAATAAATCAATTAAGAAAACATTGTCAGTTAAATACGAGTAAAAACACATTATAAATGTGAAAACCTCACAAAATTCAGAATTTTAATTGCTTTCTAACTAAATCGATTTTACCGATAATAAATCATTACCCATCCATCCAAATTTTTAAAGGAGTGGGGGTAAATTAAATCATAGAAATAAGTCGTCGCAATGTGGATTAACCACAGTTTGAAAATGGCATTAAACGCCGAAACAGCCGTCACAATAATAACAACTAAAAATACTTGCAGAACTTAATAATAACATTATTAAATTTGATTTACATTAAACTTTTAAAAAAATTAAATGGAGTTCTACGAATTAAACACAAAAACAATTAATTCAATATTTACATCAAACATGCCAGTTAATAATGTTGTTTTCCATAAAAATATTTGATATATGCTCCATTTTCTCTATTACAAAAAAACACAAGTTGTTAAGACGTCCTCATAGTTTGTTTTCCATTGGTAGTTCAATGATACACATTACAGCACTAAACTCATGTCGATGGATCTGCGTGGAAGCTGTACAGAAATATGTTACAGTGAGCTTCGCGTATCTATTTTTATTTAAATTACATAAGATAATTTTATACAAATCAAAGGATCTCGAGTTAAAACACTATTATATTCTAAGACCATCTCCTAACGCAACCTCTCCCAGATTCCCACTAAGTCTGTGAGATAAACTGTGTATTTTTGAGATGCATGGCATTACAGCTTACCTGCACTATAATCCATCTTCCACTTACAGAGTTAACCTTATAAGCGTTCAGTCGGGACTGGCTCCGGCCTCTGAGACCTTTCACCCAGAAGTTATTAAATACCACTTGATCGTACATTTCATGATTATCTCTATTACCTTCAATTTTAAAATTATTTTACATCACGTTTTGTGGTTATGATTAGTGGAGAATGGGGAAAAATTATAATAACACTAAAACATTTATAACCAGAAGTTTTATGTCACGTGTCACCCCAAGTGCACTTTTCCTTGCTCTAGTCGGCATAGAAATAAAAACTGTACATTTATACATTTTATTTATTTATTTACGCCCATTACAGTCTTTTACATGAATATTTACAAATAATATTAAAAAGGTACATATTATAATAGATAATATAAAAAGAACACTTGACACTTTTATCCAGAGTTAAATGGTTTCACATAACCCAGCTCTACTCGATAAGCAAAACCGTACTAATGCATGCTTGAACTGTAACATTGACGTACCAAATACATACCTTGTAAAACTATGTGATAAATGTATCAACCTTGTAAAACTATGTGATAAATGTATCAACCTTGTAAAACTATGTGATAAATGTATCATCCTTGTAAAACTATGTGATAAATGAATCAACCTTGTAAAACTATGTGATAAATGTATCAACCTTGTAAAACTATGTGATAAATTTATCATCCTTGTAAAACTATGTGATAAATGAATCAACCTTGTAAAATTATGTGATAAATGTATCAACCTTGTAAAACTATGTGATAAATTTATCATCCTTGTAAAACTATGTGATAAATGAATCAACCTTGTAAAACTATGTGATAAATGTATCAACATGTAAAAGCCTCATACGTGTGAATAAATAAATAAATATCAACAAAATCGAAGTATTTGTTTCCAGATGTTAAATCCGCCGCATAGGAGTATAATATTGCGACGCTGTAGTTGAATTGTCACAATAAAGTGGTAGGTATTTTCTTGTAACTGTCCTACCAGGTACATGAAAAGCATTCCAATATAGTAGTTCAGGGGTGTTTTTCGATAAAAATATTTGATATATAACAATATTAAACAAACATGTCAAATCGAAAATAATTTCACATAATTTTAGTAAATTTAAAAGAATAACGCAGTTATTCAACAAAATGCTAATGCGAGATAATGCTAGTGGCATAATAGTTTAAATAAAGTTAGAAACGTCAGAAAACATAATAATTAACATGATATAACAAAAGTATAAATTTAGGAATTAGAAAGATTTTTTTGTTGTATATGTTATTGAAGCTCATAAACTTAATTTCATTTTTTTTAATCATCGGAGACAATTTTAACAAATCTCAATTGAAATATGAAACAGAAAAAAGACACAGAAAATTAAAAAAATAAAAAATGACAGAAAGCTATAAGGTGGCAACAGCTCAGATGGGTAGAGCGCTTGTCCCAGATAGACCGAGAAGTTTTGGATTCGAGTCCCAGATGCGACCGCTAACTTTATTTTTTATTTTCTATGTCTTTTCTGTTTCATATTTCATTTGAGATTTGCTAATATTATCTTCAATGATTAAAAAGATAATATTACAAGGAGGTTTGTACGCTTCATTAAGGTATTCCAATTACCATTAAATACCATTAACCCGAGACTTGTATAAAAAGTCAGCAGATGTCCCATGTAAATAAATGTCAGCTAGGTATATATCCGAAACACTATCTGGATTGCAAACAAATTCGGGTAGAATCTTACAATCACATAATACATAACGATAGCAGACAAGAAATAAATTAATATTAATGAAAATGATATTAACCCCGATAGACCGAGAGGTTTTAGATTCAAGTCCCAGATGCGACCCTTGCCTTCATATTTTCAGTCTCTTTTCTGTTTCATATTTCATTTGAGATTTGTTAATATTATCTTCAATGATTAAAAAATAATAATTCGTGTAAGGTAAAAAATCTACACAAAGTTCCACCATTCCTCTTTCCCATCTCCTTACCTATCTCAATTCTCGCAGCCTCCCAAAATACCCCAAATAGGGATGCCGTAGTCACCTTGACTCGATACATTCCAGAGCAAAAGGGACTCTTTCGAATTTCGATATTTTAAAATGTTTTATCGATTTCACCAGAAGTAAGGCAAAACATACCTCTCCTCAAGTATACGGACACGCCCAGTACGCACTTCTATCGGTTTATCACGGTGCTCATAATCATACAATAATATTAATAATTTGCAGCTCCTCTCATTCGTTTTGCACGAATCAGCATTATCCGCTAAGAAGAATGTTGAATCCAAACATAAATGCAAATGACGATGCAAATGAAGGCGAGGGGTGTGGGTGGTCCCAGAAATGAACCTCTGCTAATTGCGCCGCCCACCGTCGAGATAATTATCCTTTCAGAGGAGCAGAGATGCAACCGACGGTGCTACGTGTCCGGATATAAATTACTTGTCCATTCGCAGCTCTGTTTACGATATTTTAATTTTTAACTCAGTTTCAAAATTAACTTAAAATAAATCTCTAATGAGAAATCCCCGCCTAATTATTCAAATATTGTTTTAGTATTCGTCGTCTAACTTAATTATCATTTTAAAATCATAATTAATGTTTTTATTGTAAATCCTTAAAAAACCGTTTTGGTTATGAATTACTATAGAAATAAATTACAAACTCAGCAGGTACATTCATAAAAACTATAACTAATTTTATAAGATTATGGAACTTACAGGATATTACAAAAAAAATATTAAATGCGGATATAGTTTTATGGCCATATAAAAACAAAGCAACATTCATTTGAAAAAATTCATTCCAAACATTTTTTTTTTCAAAACGCATCTAGATAATTAAATTCTTAAATAGATACCTACTTGTGTTTTCGATTTTGAAAATATTCTACCCCAACAAACCTTCTCCTTTTGAATATGTAATATGTGGCTAAAACCAGAGTGGTACATCTAGGCACACCTCAATACAACATGGCGTATTCGATGATTTCATACTATTTTTATAACGTTTTTGCAACAGTTTCACATATTGGATTTCATTCAAACTGCTCTCTAAATCTTTCCGGCACTAATAAGAACAAACTGTGCTATTTTTAGCGACACCGGTCGAGTAATTTTAGGGAAAATCGAAGACAGACAGACAAACATTCATTTTTATATGTAGAAAAACAGAGGCGTTATTTTGCAATCACGTTATTTCACTCTACCATTTTACGTTATGGCAACACTATTATATTTCATTTAGCTCTATTTTATATACTCGTATATCACTATGCTGATACTACACCTAGCGAAGACCGATTAAGAATCATGGGATGTTACAAATGTGTTTTAAAAAAATAAAAGCAATAATTTAATATTAAAAATATTGCCAGGGCGACAATCGGCCCAGATCAATTGCTTGGAAGGTAACTATGGCGACCATTAGTTTAAAGAACCTGCGCGCTCCACACGTTCTTATGTTCAATGTAAAACAAATTGTAAATAAAATTCTTGTTTGCATAGAGTGCAAATTACAATGATACGATATCAAATGTGGACGTCTTCATTTGCGAACTGAATAAATATGAAAACTCCATAAAAAAAATGTATCCCTCACTTGTTTTGAGTAATTTTTGTTGTTGTCGTTATATATAATTTTGTTATGAATTCAAATTGTAATTATTTATGTACTTGTACGAAATTATTCTGTTTTGACATATTAAATAAATTACTGTCTGAATAGGAACTCCGTATAATGAATGTTTTTCTTATACTTACCGTGAGCGATTTTTTGTTTTATTTTTTGATTTACATGTTATAAATGTATTAATTGGTTATAAATTTTTTTATATATTGTTTAATTAGGTGAAGTCACAAGCGGGAAATCCGTAATTTATTTTATTTTTGGTGTACTACTCAAAACATGTATAAAATGATTAATTATGTACTGCCGATTTCCCGACAATTAATAACTAAATAAATTAGGCGACCTTAAGAACTGCGGCATAAATTCATTATATGTACTGAAAATAAGAATTGTTTTTAATTTGAATGTTGATCAAGTTACTTACTTATTCTCACATCACAAACCTAATTATGTTTTGTAATAATAAAAAATAAAATGTTACGTAATAATCCATCGCGGTGTGTACATAAAATATAATGGAAGCTCGCTAAACAGACCAATTTGAAGCAATAATTGATGAGAACTGTATACCATCACGTGTATCCAAAAAAATCTTATTGTTGTAGCTAGCGGCAGGGTGCTAATGACGTCAAATTTTGTCCGAAGCGTTTATATTTTACGACTACTTGATAATTTCTCAAGAACGATTCATTGTACCCATCTTAAATACAAGAGTACAAATACACATAGAGTAGCGATGGGCGAAGCGGCTCAGTTTAGTGATCCGGATCACTAAATCAGCTTTCTGTAAAGACACATGAAAACTGGACGAAAAAAGTATCGTGTAAGAGCGTCTTAAGGACGTCATTAGGAGGGCCAAGGGAGCGAGGGAGAAGGCATGGTGCGGGGAGACGCGAACCGTCGTTCAATCGAGCTGGATCATCGAACCTGAAGTGAGTGATCCGGATCATCGAGCCGCTTCGCCCACCACTAATATAGAGTAGCGTTGTTCACTGATCTGTTATTATTATTACTGTCATTGTATATAAATATTACATGATTAACACAATTAGCAAACTAAACATAAAATAGCTGTTCCTCACCATAAAGAAACAAGGTTCTTGTGTTCATGTTATGGATATATTTCAAAGACAATATTGTTCACTTGGAATACTTTTTCTACTATTGAACTGACTATAATTAGTACCTGTAGCTTCACAGTTCACGGGAGTGAACTTTGAAATGGTGAAGCAATTAACATGGTGAAGATCCATATTAATTGCTTTACAACCCACCTTGGGCGATATGGGCATGGGTTCGCAGAGGTTAAACAAATCTATCGTGCGGTACGGAGAACGAATAACCTACCCAAACTGTACTTGATATTTCGAGAAAGATTATTGCGAGCCATTTTTTTTTTAATTTTGGTAAATGGAAGGTAAATAGGTTTCTGTTTAATATGTTTATATTTTTAAAAAATATTTCGGTTAGTGTGATTCATAGCTTGGCAATAAAATGTTCACATTTAATGAAGTGAAACTTTTCATTACTATGGCATCACCATTTTTGCCTTCGAGTTTGGCACTTTATTTTAAAGAAACAATATAATACAATTATATTAAAGCTTTTTTTTTTAAATATTCGTCTTTGAATAAGATATTGTTCTATTTTGATTTAACATCTAATAAATGGATATTTTGTTACATGTAATTCAGAAATACAAAATTAATCGTCTTTCTATCTTCATTGTAAAGCGTCAAAAAATAAAAAAAGTTAAAATGTAAAAAAACATTAAAATGTCTTAGAATATGATACACACTAATTTCTAAAGCCCGTTTGATTGAAGTAAAATATGATACACACTAATTTCTAAAGCCCGTTTAATTGAAGTAAAAATATGGTACACACTAATTTCTAAAGCCCGTTTGATTGAAGTAAAAATATGATACACACTAATTTCTAAAGCCAGTTTGATTGAAGTAAAAATATGGTACACACTAATTTCTAAAGCCCGTTTGATTGAAGTAAAATATGATACACACTAATTTCTAAAACCCGTTTCATTGAAGTAAAAATATGGTACACACTAATTTCTAAAGCCCGTTTGATTGAAGTAAAAATATGATACACAGTAATTTCTAAAGCCCGTTTCATTGAAGTAAAAAAAACAAATTCATTTGGACCATTGTGGTTTTTAAAACTTAAGTACTTTAATTATTCTATGAGCCGTCTTGGTGTTGTCATTTAAAATCTTTTAAGAGATCGCACCGTCCTCAAGTTTTGTCTACTTTTAAATGTCAAACCGTTTCGAAAGTATACTCATAATTTTGAGCAAATTACGTGATTAATTTTTGGACTAGGTACAAAGCCGTTTTGCGCTTCCTCCTTTGTCCAACATTTCAGACAGCCTTGCAATACCAATCATCAGGGCACATGAGTAGATAGTGCTTAAAATGGTTATTAATTATCTAGAATTGCTGATGTGTTGCCCTCGATAATTTTGTTTAATATGGTTTTTAACTTGAAGAAACTAGTTACGCAAAAAATACAGAAAACATACTATTTAAATTAAAAAAGGGCAGATGGTGTGTTCCAGATATTGTTAAGTATATTATTTTTCTAATTAATGTCAGTTGTCAATATGTTTATTTAGTTCTTATTTTGCCCCAAAGAAGGAAAGATTGTGTCCAATTGGGGTAGGTACCAACCTACCCCATGGTTCTGAGCTCGAATACGTCGATAGATACATTTTATAATCTGAAATTTTTATTTAACTAACTAACCACCATGATGTTTCACCACGGGGGTAGGCAAAGATCATGGACCGTCAAACAAATCGGTCTTGGAAGACACTCCTTGCTTCATTCACATTCACACATCGTCTCATACATACTATTCTGTATTTCTGACTCTTAACATAGCCCAACTCAAGTATTTGGTTCACTTGATCGTGCCATGTCTTCCACAGGCGTCCCCGACTTCTTCTACCATTCATATTTGCGTCATATATTATCTTCACACTCCTACCTTCGTTCATCCGCTCTGCATGTCCAAACTATCTAAGCGTCCGTTTCTGAATCGTACTCATTATACTTACATCAGCCTTGCGTCATTTGCGAATCCCGTCATTTTTCATACGGTCATACATGGTTTTACCACACATACGCCTCAGAGATCTCATTTCTACAGCATTAGAGAATTTTTTGTATAAAATAATAAATTCTGAATTATCATACACAAGGCCAAGTCTTCTTCATTGGTCGGATCCTCATTACTGAGGATCGTGACCCTCACTCCAATCTCCCACGTGTACAAAGCTCCGTGGCTGCGTGGAGAGCTGCGGACACCGACGTTCCGGACACTTGCGAGATTTGGTCACTCCAATGACCTTCCTCTACTTTTCCTGCCTTCCACTCTGCCAGGGACCATGAGCTTCTACAGGTCGGAGTTCTCGGTGTGGCCAGCGACATGTTGTGGATGCTCTTCCAGAATTGACGTATTTGTGCGCCTGGCTATTCATGGAATCCTGAGCATTTTTCTCCAGGACCACATTTTGAGGGCATCTATCTGCTTCCTTTCGCTGGCTCTGGGTGTCCATGTTTCCACACAGTAAAGAAATATGGGTCTCATCTTGGTGGTCTTCGTTATACCTCTGTCACTCCATATCTTTTGCAACTTGCTCACAAGGCCAAGTAAAAGCTATCAAATATTTCTAAAACTTGTACCAAAATATTACCGAGACTTATTCCAATATGTTCGAGTGAACATTTCATCTGTAATATTGTTGTGAACCTTCCACCATTTTGGCAATGGCGTTGACTAATGAGAACATTGAAGGAAACATGACCGTCATTAAAAATATTTGTTTCAATTTCGTAAACAATTAATTAACAGCCCATAATATGAGGCTTGTAAAAAACATGTCCATTACCAAAACTTTTTAAACACAACAAACAAATAACAAAGTAATGTGTATTTAAATATTCTACCCGTGGGTAGAGCGACACGAATTTCAGCATCTTCAGAACTAACGCTTGTAAATTTAAAGGCATTTCCGTGTTGTGTTTAAAGAGACGATTTTTGAAGCCGTGTTAAGTTGAACTAACAATTAGTTAGGGAATTAATATGGCCACTATCATTCGGGTCACGTATTTGCCAGTGTAATAAAAACAACATAAATAAAATACAGGGACATTTATCATCGCGCTAAGTTATCACATTTTATTGCCTTATAAATCATAAATAACCATTTTTCGTAACGTTTTTCCACTCAGCGTGAATTTATGTGTTCTCTGGAGGAAGGACGGACAAAGAGAAGGATACAACGACGCGCGATGGACGGATACGGGAACTTTTCCACAGCGAGCTTTTGAATGAGAAAAGTGTAGTTCGGAGAAGTTTGGTTTTGACAGGATATCAAGTTATTGGGTTCATACTCAGATCAAATCGAGAGTCGAGAACAGAAGATAGCATTCTCCTTTGTTATACTCGTTTCTTGAATAAAGATTTGTTTTTGTTCGAGTAACATGACGGCCTCGGTGATCGAATCCGTAGGTCGCGGGTTTGAATCCCGGCGTGCGTAAATAAATTTTATTTAATTGATTTGTGATGTTTTACAAATAATTAGTTAAAAAATATATGTATTATATTTGCGGCACGTTGCAGAGTGGAAGATATTCTCAGTATCGCCCTGGTGAATGACCATAATTCAGAATTCAGAAATGGCTCTAGCCATGTTTGGTGACCAGCTCTGAATAGCCAGGTACTTTCCCATCTGCCTCTCCTCTATCTCCTTCCTTTGACTTCCTCTCCTACCCCAATAAGGAATATTATAATACCAATGGCTCCAGACGGTTGGGAGCAGTTTGCGGTATTCCCATAAAAACTAACGTATTTGTAAATGTTTTTTTAGGTACCCACGTATTAACTTGCTGGAGAATTTTAATTTTTTATGTGTATTCCTGATCTCCGGGAGGCTGGTGCATTCCGATGAGTTCCATATAATATAATATGTATATATATATCAAAATACAACGATCGATAAAATGCAAGAAAAAGAAAATAATAAACAACACTTTTGGAAATCTTAAATATCAGGAATTGGCTCCATCGTTTGTAAATAGAACCCTGCCTTTGGTCCTCTTAATTTGGGGGACAAACTAATAAAGCTGAAGGAAGTGGTAAGGGGAAGGAAGTGGTAAGGGAAGATGTTGTGAATTACTTATTTCATCAAATCTGGTAAACAGAAATAGTCATTTCAATCGATGAAGGGCGATACTGCGAGTATTTTTCATTGTTATATATTCAGTGATTACCTGTTAATATAAAAGTCCAGGCGGTTGTAACATTAACATCTCGTTACTTGAAATGTCTTTTAGCCGTGTTTGGTGACCAGATCTGAATAGCCAGGTATTTCTCCACCTTCCTCTTCCCCTTCTCCTTCCCCTTTCCAATACCTTCAGCCTCACAACATTCCCAATTGGAGATGCCATAGTTTCACTGGCTCCAGACGGTTGGGAGCAGTTGAGACTCTTGCGCGGTATTCATGTAAAAAAAAAAAACTGAAGGATGATTTTAGGTTGTTAAAATTATATTCCTTGTGATCTATATATATATTAATATCACCAAAAATGTTATCGAATAACTGAGGGGTTATTAAATCATTCATTTTTACAAAACGACTAATATGAATCTACGTGTATTAAAAACATGCACGTGAATATTTACAAAGAATTGGTAGAATTTAAAAATTATTTCAGTACAATGAGTTGTTTGATTACAGAAAACATACTCGTACGTCACAAAATCGTCGAATACAGAAGCTTCGGCAGTGAGCATAATGGATACTTTGTTCTTAACATCATCAGATATACTCGTATAGATTGATTCATCGCTTGTCAGACAAGCATATCCTCGTACGTTTTTATAGTAACGACATAACATGAATGAACCTTGATTTTATAACAGTAGTAGTATTTCTTGGGAACTGAAACGCTTTTGTAATTTGACGCTCTGAATTTATGATTTCAAAGTTTACATTTAATATAAATTAAAAACTCACGATGCATTTCGTTAAATAAAAAAAAACTGAAAAATTCCATCATTTAATACCTTCGTCTGTCACGAACCGAATTAATAGTAAATGCAGAAAGTTACTAAACATATTTTTTAATATTCATTTGGTACGTACCCAATGCGTTATTTATGTCCATAAATCCTAATTCATACTGATAAAAATATCAAAAAAAAAAAAATTAAAACCAGATTAAAATCCATTATTTTTTAATTGTTTAATTTATATTGTAATTAATTAATTGTGATAATAACCTAAAGAGATAACTAAAAAAAAAATATTTTCTACTCCTGTTGCAAAAGCTTATTCGATATGATTTTATTGAATCTTTAATTCACTTTGTTTATAACCACAAAATTAATTTCATTTTTATTTATACCGAGCGGTTTCGCTAAACACAAGTTAAGTTATATTAAGTCAGGGTTCAAATTCTAACTGTTTAATCAGTTTAATCATATAGCCTGATGATGCTCGTGTTAAGCGAAATCGTTCGGTAATAATAAAAATTAAATAAATTTCGTGATTATAAACAAAGTGATCGTTTTATGTCATTAATATTTCAAACCACAAAGTGACTGCTTTCAGTCAAAAGAGAAACTTTAAATGATTTATATCCAGTTTTATGACTATGCGTATTTATTTATATAATAAAGTGTTTGTGGTTTTGGCATGCTAAATTTATTAAATATTTTCACGACGTTTGCTTATATTTGCACTAATCTCGCCGACATCGTTATGTATTTTTTAAACATTAAATGCTTCACTTCAAGTTATTCAAGCACTAAAAGCACATCATTAAAAACCAAAGCTCATGTTTTGCGCTTGTTGAATTTTACGAGAATTAATGCTTTGGCACCTGTCCTGAACTTGCATTGAAACACCCTCAAAGCGATCTAAACGATCTTTTTACACTTGCAGTTATTCCTTAAACCCAAATCGCAAATCGCAAATCCACCACTCCGAAGAGTAAATTTTGTATCTGTATTCCAAAGCCAGTGGAGATATTTGTATTTTAAACCTTTATTCTGAGGCCAGGGTGCAAAGCGACATTACAGTCACCATCTTAAGGCTGGCTGCAAGGTATGGTACGGTGCGTGTTTTGAATGGTAATTTTATTCATTGACATAAAAGGCACTGAATAACTTAACCGACGGAGGCAGATCCACCGGGATGACACTGTACGCGGCTGAAATTTAGGCGGACGCGAGACTTACCGAAAATGAAACGAGCGGATTATCAAATTATGAATTTGTTTGAAGATTTTAAAAGCTTCTTCTTGTTGGGAGCTTTAAGCTGAGGGAAGGGAGGGTAGGTTGACGTAGGTTGTCCTCGGAATTATCTAAGTTGTGGCAAGTATCTGTTAAATTACGGTGACAAAAGACTTGACGCTAGGTTTATGTATCCACTTTTAAAATTAGTTAGCGTGACCTCACACCCTTAACACAGAGCAAGACGCTTTCAGTAGAGGCAAATTGGGTAAGTACTCGTATGATAGCACATGAACAAGAGGTGTATGGAACGTGAAACACTGAAAAATACAACAATTTACGGCTGTTAAAATTGTTAGATTTATAACTTCTCCATTCCGAATGTTTCTAAATTATTATTGTTGTAACTTCCTTGTGTTAATGTGTTGGTCAAAGTACGATTTGACTTTAAGTGTCTACGTAGATGACAGAATACAAATCAACAGCATTATGTTGTTACGTATTGGTTAAAGTTTAATCCAGCATTTATTACAGCCATAAAGAAGTCAACTTTCCGGCAAATGTGTACGGAATCTCCGTCCCTCGAGACCGGCTCCAAAGCTTCGAAGTAAGTCGTCAGAATGCATTAAGTTTTCCACGACAGGATAACTGGATTAAGCCAAATTACTGGAGTACGAATGGAGGCTCTGTTAGGAGGTTCTACTCTACGGTAGTTCTCACCGCTGGCGGTACGGGGGATTAAGCACAGCCTACATAAATAATGAAGCCAGACTATTAAGCTCAGCTCGGAGACCCGCTCTAATATGTAGTTCAAATAGTTTTGTTTAAATTTATAAAGGTTGAAATGGACTGTGAAAAATGTGGTTAGTCAAATTAAAAGTGGACGCCGCGGCTTGCGGTCTAAATTAAAGACGGGGTATTAAAAACTTTCAAACGAGATTATTTAGTAATAATTTATATCCATAGTGCTTATTCCTATTACCATAAATATTGCAATGATTAATTATGTACTGTAAGAAGTTTTATTAGAGCTACCGGTGTCCCACTTCTATTAGTTGAAGCTTGTATACTCAGTAAAGTATAATGTTTTATATTGTTATTAATGGGCTACTATACGTTAATGGCTGATGTTATTTTTTTTCTTTCTCATCACTTATCTCAGCTGGTAGGATACTCTTTCCTCACCCTTTTAACATAAGTTATTTTTCTTTACAAAACAGTTTAATTCGGTCTTGTACCGGCACTAGTTGAATTAATATTTTTAATTTAAAAATACAATTCTTTGGGAATACACACTGGCATACACAAATGTATTAATCGGGGAAGACAGTAGGATAAATTGCGATTTAATTGATATTAAAGAAAAACTTACCTCAGGCGAGGTTTTCGCTAAGAATGGCTAAGCTGCTGGATTTAGCCGATGTTGATTGGAAGTACCTACCACCAATTACTGGATACATAAATTTTCTATATTTTTGTCGACCCCACATTTTCATGAAAGAAAGTCAACATAATATAAAAATTATTTTGTTGGTAAAGTGTACAGCTTAATGGAGATACCGATAGATGGCACCGATTGCTACATTTGTGATTTGTACCGAAAGGCACAGCTTTTTTTGACACTATCACAAACGAATCCTACCTTGAATGCGCATTGTGCACTCGTGTAATTTTTTGTGTAGAATATAGTCAACATTTGAATCTGACATACGCGTCATTTTGCAGTGCTCGCTTTTGACAAGCCACGGTAGGGCGGTCGGTGATGTGTGCGCGGCGCTGCGATTGGTATCTGAAAGTTTGCGCTTGTTTTTGAAAGTTTAGATTGATTTCTTACGATAATTTAGTAAATTTTCACATTAATTATTGTTTTATATAAGGAAGGGCAGCCAGTGCTTACGTGCCTATATAGGATGCACGCCTCCGGGTATACACCACTTAATTTGAGTGACATAACCACTAGTTTCCTTCCCGATCGTGCCTTATTAATATCGATTGGTTTTAAAAGACATCTCGGTGAGAGAACGAAGATGAAGAAGTTGGAGGTTCTGAAACGTGTGGATCTTTTCTCTAACTACGACTATAACTATTTCGAGCAAACGTTTCTTATTGTAAATGGTGGTTTATCACCAGGGCGACACTGAGAGAATATCTGTTTTTCTTAAATTAACCATACGAGTATATCATTTAATTTGTCTTGTGACAAATTCTTTTCTGATAAATGACATTTTCCTCGGGATAGACTTTTCAGAATTAATAATTACGTAGGTAGCAAGTAATACCTGAATCATCCCTTGAGAATTTGCTTGCGAGGAGGGATTGATTAATTAAATGTTTGACTTCCTGGGATCCTGGACGTCTGAGCCCATCGCTGGATGGAATAGCCGATGAAGTGTGAAATGCGAGCTGTATTAATGCGATTAGCCAGGGACCCGGAATAATCCCCCTTTCCGGGAAATTTTTGTAAAATCCAATGTAAGTAAAATCCAATTTAACGTAAAAAGAGATGTAGGATTTCTGGATCCGTGGATTTTTACTTTGGTACTTCGTTCGTACTATTTAGTATAAAAAAATATTCAATAATATTACGTGATTGTAATACTTTGGTTAAATCGGCATTAATATTTAGAGACAAATATTTCAGGGTTACTAATAGTAAGGTGATAATAATATTTGTAAACTTCCATAAAAATATTGCTTGTGTAAAGATTGAGGACTTACTTAATAACCGAACATCGTCCCAATACAATTGTCTTGAAAAATTCCGACTCTTGGCATGACCCGATTATTTAATTTACTTGATCGTGTAATGTCTTCTTGCACATATTCTAAAAAAATGAAAAATGTGTTATAATTATGTATTCTCCATGGAAGAAGAGAATTCTATCATAAAGAAAAATTAGAAATATTTCTGTGTTTGCCATCACGCCAACAACGATAGAAGATTCAACGTTCCTCTTTCCCATCTCCTTCACCACCCCACTCAAGTCAGCCTCACAACTTATTATTAATACCTGACATCCTGGCTGAAATAGGATTCTTTATCACTTATAATTTCACGCGAGGCCGCCAACGCTGACTTCTGTTTCTTCCCAGGTCCAGAACTAACTTACCATGAAGATTTACTGGGTTAATTAGCTGCCTTCCAGAAAATATGGATTTATTCCACATGACCCAAAACAACTTTAAGCACCAACTAGCCAGTCAGTTTTAACTATATTATGTACCTACTTGTAACCTTTTTTTATCGCTCGATATTCCTGCATTCTGGAATTTAACTGTTTTTGCAAAATAAATAATAAAATTTACCCAAATTTTTGGGGCTCACTGGCTTCGGGCAGTACCTACATTTAAAAGTTGAAAAAAGTTTAAAGGGCATCTTTTATTCCCAAAGAAAAACAGTTGCTACAGAGATATTTAACGAATCAACTTCATTATTTAAGTAAAGCGAGAGTTATTCGTTGAAAACTGTTCATGTGTTTTTAATTAAATCGTCTTTAAAAAGCGAAAACTCAAAAACGGTTTTTTAACCTGATATATTTACGTCACCGCTGCAAGTTTATGCATTTTTGAACATGGAGCTTTGGCCAATCCCATTAGCGTTGCACCGCGCAGATTTAAAAATGGAATGGAATTAAGTCACGTGACAACATGGTGGCCGGGAAAATGGAGGTAAAACGAAAAAATAGCTGTCATGGCGTCAGGGAAAAAATCACTGGTGCCATTTTGACAGGTGAGACGGCCTCTCCATTTACTAGATGGAAACGAATTAACAGAATGAAGCGTTGAACCCGAACCCAAGTGATCGAATACTGGATTAATGAAAAAAAAATAACTGTGATCATTTCGGGAGAAAAATATCATTTTATGGAAGCTTTCACAAAATGTTTTTAATGCGATTATTAACATAAGCTCTTCGTTCCCTGAACCTTATCATGTTAATGAGTTAGCGAAATTATTTTAACCGTTCTCTGCGCAGGTAATGATGTGAAAAACATTGGTATAAAATATTTCGAATTTAATATGTGTAGTAACCGTTAATAAATTCACCATTTTTGGTTATTTTTTGTTTTTGTTTTAAATCTGAGTTATCGATTTAAAGTTTCATGTTTTCGAATCTAAAATAGGTTCGTACGCTTAAAAATAATATTAACGAAACCGAACTTTACGAATTTTAAATTCAAATATATAAAATATATCTTTTTGAATGAAATTATATTACTAGATATTCCAACAAATCCAATTATATTATTCCAGCAACGAAAACATCAATGGCACAGTCACAGTTTACTTTCCTTGCTCCTAATTTACCAATTAAAATCCAATCGTCAAATAGTCAATAGCCAAATACCACAGTTTCAGGAAGGCGCTTGGGGACCTTTTGATGAGGGATTGTGATAGTGTTAGTAGCCTATTTCATACATATATGTATATATATATAAATATATATATATATGTGTGTGTGTATGTACGTATGCATCTATGTGCCTGCATGCACATATATAAAAAATAAAAAAAGTTGTGTATATTTTTATGATCTAATCCGTATGCATCTCTTTTTCTCCTTTCTATCTTCTACTTTCTTTTATAATGTTTCCAATTTTCAGCATTTTTTTATAAACTAAATCAATATTTTTACACTTGACCTCATATAAAGTAACTATACTCCATTGGTCACCATGAAACAGGCAGCCGCCTAGTATGGTGATCTAATGTGCCTACTCCGTGTAAATGTCTCCATTAAATATGATGTATTTTATAAATAAAAAATAATATTTTGAAGTTCCAAAAATTTTGTAAAAAACGTATTGATTGCTTGTAAGTAAGAGCGTTCTAGTAAATAATCTCTTTATTGTTATAAATCTTGGGTTATATGGATGTATTGAATAATGTCGAGAAAATCCTGACGCAAATGGGTGATTGCTATTTCGTTGAATGAAAACACTATCTTGTTAACACTTTTATATATTTTTTACCATGAATACTTTCATATTTTAACGAGGCTTGAATCTCTCTAAAGTAAGTCAATAGAGGCTACTGAGAATTTTGTTAGAAAATAAAAATGAGTTATGCAGTTTATGTAATTTATAACTTTGACATTTAAACCATAGAAAGGTACAATGACTTAGATTTGGGAAATTGTCTATTTTGGCTGCGTTTGCTGCACTCGGTTAAGATCTGATCTGTTATAAGAGTACAGCCACATATATTAAAATGATTGAAACAAAGAATAACATTGAATAAAAAATCCAAATACTGAAATTGATATCCTTGCTAGAAATATTAAATAAATATGTTCGCATAGATACCAGTGATTAGAATACAATTAATATCAATAACGATATGGCTATGTATTACAAATACAATATTAATTATACGTATAAAGATGTAAGAAGCCAAAAAAACTTTACTGTTTAAGCACAACAGATTGCACTGTCATATTATTAAGGACCTTTATTTATTTGGAATTTCGAAGTTGAAAATATTTTGCACGTAATACATTCTTTCGCAACACGTGCGCGCTCAGGTAGTTCAGGTAGGTGCTCGTTACCCGGAATCCAATTAGCCGAACAACGTGAGTTTAGGGGTTGGGAAGGGGCTTGTTTGGAGAAGGGGTGGTATATCCAAGATCAGCGTGAACTCCGTGGGCAGGACCTACCCTCGCACTGATTTTAACTTCTTTATCTAGAATTTGGTTTGTTGCGGTTAATGCGTGAATTATTGAGTAATTTGTTGAGAGGGTTAACTTTTATAAACTACTAGTACCTATTGCTAATTAGTTTCAATACCTTTCTTTGTAGATTTCTCTGTGAATTTTCTTATTGTCAGATTAGAGGAAATGGTCTCTTGAACCTGGTGCTTCATTTTTTTATTATTTTACAGTAACTCCACTCCGGAGGCCCTGAGGGAAATAATTTCCCTCGAGGCCTATATCATCTTTGTGGATACTGCGTGGAGGGTCATTTAGAAGGTAGAAAGGAGTGAACCTGGGTATTGAAGAGACCCATGTTATAGGGGGGAGGAAACACAAAGGCCGGTAGATCATTCCACAGCCGAGCTGTTGAATTCAAGAAAGCGTCGTAGAAGCGACCCGTTATGATGTGACAAATGTCAACCATGTGCAAATTTTGGGCGCGCGTTTGGCGTGTTTCCCGACTGTGCACCGGTGCCGAAGGGATTGGAAAATTAATATAAAATAATAATTATTATATTTATATTAGAAACTAGAAATTCAAACAAAATCAAGAAACAAATAAGGCACCAACATAAAAATAATTATTATATAAACACGTGCATTTGTTGACAAAGTTTAATTTAATATAATTATTGACCGGTTTCGGAAGTACCTTTCCTTCTTTAGGGACTATATTAAAACAAACATAAGATACTAAATAATGACAAACATGCATGAATATTTAGGTGTTGGATTCAGATTAAAATTAAAGTGGTTTAAATGTTTTTGTATTATAATTATTTTATCTTGTTAAATATTTTTGTAGAAAAAAATTAAAGTAAGTTTCTTGAGAAATATTTTTGCTTTAAGTTTGATTCACTTGTTTTTATTTTATAATAAATGTATTTCGTAAACTTAACTGTAAATTTAGGATAATGTTTTGAATACCAAGCTCACTTTAGACATACTGCAAAAAAGTAGTTTATCAGGACTTTTTGCAATATGTTTTTTGTAAAGTATTTTAAATTATTTAAAAAAATAATAATAAAAAAATTCAAATGGCAAGCCACAAAGGAAATGCTTTTTACGAATATATCAGTATCAGTGATCATTTATTTTAAAATGATGCCATGACGTAATTTTGCAAATATTCAAGAAAAAAAATACTTATTGAGTGGCGTAGCAATAATTCTGTTAGCTCGTAGGAACATTAAAACAGAAAAATTCTTTGTTACTTTACCTCAAAATAAAATTAACAGACAGTTTTTATTATTTTGCTCTGCTTTTAGTCCACACGAGCTAATTCGAGACAATTATTTTTTGTTTAATTTTCCATTATATCATCGTAGTATTTAAATGAAACAACAGATAGTATCAACTACCCACTTAGAAGTGAATAATAATTTATGCATTGTATAGTTGTACTACCTTAAACAAATGTTTACCAAATCACACTCTATTTTTAATACTGATAATATGTGAGTGAAATTGCCATCCCCTTTCTCGGATAGATAGTAATACTCGGCTCCTTTATTTTTTCATCTGAAGTTATTGACTTAACACCTGCTGCAGGTTCAAATAAACAACATGGAATGACCCTTCTTTAAAAAATAAACTATTTAAACGCCCTTTATTTACGACACGTTAAAAGGAATCTTGCGCCACTACGTGCCCTATAATGTATGGAGGGACTTAGAGCCGGGCCTACCGGAGTCTCTAGCGGTGGCCCACTAAGTAGTGGCCCTTTCCAGGTTCCCAGGTATTATGGAAAGCCTATTTGACCCATAAAGCTCCAAGACCCGCGTGGCCCGGAGAGCTTTACGGCCTCCGGGCCAGATTAGACTTCAAGGGTAATCATTCCCAAAAATGTTTCATTCAGAAAGGTTTTATGTTTTCTTACACTAGGCCTTCCAGTGAAGCACTTCTCAGAAATGTATACGTTTTGTGCACGGTTTAATACTGAGGTCACATTCATCTTCCTATGTAGATGGTGTAAGCATTCACGGAAAGGTGAAATGTGGATCTGCTACCGAGAACTCCGTCGTATCTTCTCTTTCTGTTACGTATGTCATAAATTAAAAAAGGGGAAATGTTGCAATGGAGCTATTAGCGACTTGCTTATCTATATGTGCTGTGTTGGATCTACCATGATAGTCGCAGATCCAACAATAAACTTTAAAAAGGCGCGAAGAATCGCAGAAATCGTCAAATATATTACCAAAATTCATACCTCTTTTTTATTGTCAACTGTAAAACGTTTATTATATTGATTTATAAGTCTTATTGAAATCGGTGTACAGACAAGTAATAAATACATCACACTATGTACAGTATTATTGAAATCGGTGTACAGACAAGTAATAAACACATCACACTATGTACAGTATTATTGAAATCGGTGTATAGACAAGTAATAAACACATCACACTATGTACAGTATTATTGAAATCGGTGTATAGACAAGTAATAAACACATCACACTATAATAATAATAATAATAACAAAGCATTTATATAGCGCAGTTTTGTGTTGTTTCACTTCAAGTGCGCTTTACTATAAATAAATTTAAAAATGATTAAATAACTCCATTCAGTGGTATCCTACAGTGCTACTTTTACATTCTATTCTATTATATTCATTCTTAACATATTACATACATTCCTGCTAATTCTTAATACTACTCCTACAGTACTCCTTAGGTGCATATTCATAAAAAAAAATTACAAAATATTATACAGTATACATATATATGGCTATACAAAAATAACACATTCACAATATTACTACAAAAATAGTAACATTTTAAGACAGGAGTCGGGTTATGTTCAGCAATAACGGACTTCACATAAAAAATTTAAAATATATATATACGGAGGAAACCGAAACCAAACAACTACCAGAGGCTTGAGGAAATGACTTTTTATAATAAATAGAAATTAAAATTTATAGACAGTAGGATTTTTTAAATAAGTTTGTTTTTAAAGCCCGTTTAAATTCAGTCAATTTCTGGATATTAGTAAGAGCTGGGGAAGTTTATTCCAAATGAGAGGGCCATTTACACGAAAAGAGCGATCATAGTAGACGGCTCGATTTGACCTTGAAAGTTCAATTAGACGATTAGTAGTATCTAGATCTGCTGATCTCAGAGTATGCTGTCTATCACTTAAGTCCTGTCGGATGCATAGTTCAAATATATAGGCTGGCGCCATTCCCTGCAATGCTTTGAAGGTCAGTAAGCAGATCTTGAACTCTATTCTTTCAGGGCATCGAAGCCAATGAAGCTGATCCCTTAGAAGTGGGGTTAGATGACAATATTTAGATTCACCAAATACACACTATGTACAGTATTATTGAAATCGGTGTATAGACATATGATAAACACATCACACTATGTACAGTATTATTGAAATTGGTGTATAGACAAGTAATAAACTTACATTACACTGTAGCATTATTATTAGAAATCAGTGCAGCATAGACATATGGTAACACATTACACTATGTACAGTATTATTGAAATCGGTGTATAGACAAGTAATAAACACATTACACTATGTACAGTATTAATGAAATCGGTGTATAGACATATGATAAACACATCACACTATGTACAGTATTTTTGAAATTGGTGTATAGACAAGTAATAAACACATCACACTATGTACAGTATTATTGAAATCGGTGTATAGACAAGTAATAAACACATTACACTATGTACAGTATTATTGAAATCGGTATACAGACATATGATAAACACATCACACTATGTACAGTATTATTGAAATCGGTGTATAGACAAGTAATAAACACATTACACTATGTACAGTATTATTGAAATCGGTGTATAGACATATGATAAACACATCACACTATGTACAGTATTATTGAAATTGGTGTATAGACAAGTAATAAACACATCACAGTATGTACAGTTTTATTGAAATCGGTATATAGACAAGTAATAAACACATCACACTATGTACAGTATTATTGAAATCGGTGTATAGACATATGATAAACACATCACACTATGTACAGTATTTTTGAAATTGGTGTATAGACAAGTAATAAACACATTACACTATGTACAGTATTATTGAAATCGGTGTATAGACATATGATTAACACATCACACTATGTACAGTATTATTGAAATTGGTGTATAGACAAGTAATAAACACATCACAGTATGTACAGTTTTATTGAAATTGGTATATAGACAAGTAATAAACACATTACACTATGTACAGTATTATTGAAATCGGTGTATAGACATATGATAAACACATCACATTATGTACAGTATTATTGAAATTGGTGTATAGACAAGTAATAAACACATCACAGTATGTACAGTTTTATTGAAATCGGTATATAGACAAGTAATAAACACATCACACTATGTACAGTATATTGAAATCGGTGTATAGACAAGTAATAAACACATTACACTATGTACAGTATTATTGAAATCGGTGTATAGACAAGTAATAAACACATTACACTATGTACAGTATTATTGAAATCGGTGTATAGACATATGATAAACACATTACACTATGTACAGTATTATTGAAATCGGTGTATAGACATATGATAAACACATTACACTATGTACAGTATTATTGAAATCGGTGTATAGACATATGATAAACACATCACACTATGTACAGTATTATTGTATCAAAAAAAAAAACTTCTACTTAGTCAACCTTAATTATTTTATGTATTACAAATATACGTAGAATTACACATTTACGTATTATTACAAAGATACATATTTTTACAAATATACGTATTATTAAAAATATACGCATTGTCGCAAATATACATTTTATTAAAAATATACATATTATTACAAAAGAAATAGCTGCCCCTCAATGGCTTCGGAACTTGTGCAGTTCTACGAGTTTTTAGATAATATTATGTTAAATTTTTTAGTCTTTTTAGGCTTGTTCCTATATAATTATTGGTTTAAAGGCTATATTTAAAAAACTTTTTTTTATTTCTTTTACAATTTTTACAGATAATGGACCGAGAAATTCCAGAAATGCAAATTTTTCTAGTTTATTATTATGTACCGGATATACTAAATTGATTTTATTTTTATGTTTCTTGCTTTTTATAATTTTTTCAATGTTATTTGCCTCGTAGCCGTTATTAACCGTGACTTTTTTATTGTTTCCTTTTCATACGCGTTTGTTATCTAGAGAAATATTGAGGAGTTCTACGAATTAAACATAAAAAACAATCAATACTTACGAGGCAAGCTAAAAAATACAAAAAAGTCAATCGTTCTAACTCAATCAGTGATACAGTGATATTTTGTATATGAGTACCGAACAAGAGTCCCAAACGCTCCCAACCGTCTGGAGCCGGTGAAACTATGGCATTCCCAATTGGGAGGCTGAAGATAATGGGGAGGGGAAGGAGATAGGGGGGAGGAGGAAGGTCGGAAAGTACCCGGGTATTCAGATCTGGTCACCAAACACGGCTAAAACCATTTCAAACAACGTTTCAATTCTAAATAGTGGTATTTCACCAGGGCGATACTGACAGGATCTACCACTCTGGAACGTGTTACGTACTATATATTATTTTAAATGAACAAATTGTGAATGAACACAAATTAATTAAATAAAATTTTGATATAATCAAATACATTTATTTTACATCACATTAATTTAATATAATGATCGACCAGATCCGGAAGTACCCTTCGTTCGTCAGGAATATATTAAGACTTTAAAGGAATATGCAAATAAAATTTACTTGCCACGCCGGAATCGAACCCGCGATCAGGATCGCCACGAGGTTTGTAACCACTCAACCACGGAGGAGTTATCGAAATGTATTTATTCATGCATTACATAAATTTATTCGATTCTCGAATGGCAGATATTTTTTTTTCATTTAAAAAAAACCGTTACGATCTTACTAAATAAATTTCTGTTTTCTGTCATGAAAGGATATAATCTTATAAATTTATAGAATAATTGTCTTCTTGGTGTTATGTGATATTTTTCCGGAGATTTCAATAACGACATCAACTGAACTTGTTCATTGATATCTACCTGGGCCATCCTCCATGTGGTAATATCTTACTCCATCGCATAATGTGATCTATTAGTAAAGAAGATGGTCCATAGACTAACAATCACGATAAGGTGTGTTAGTCTTCTAGTGCAATCATTTACGCATTACTTACTATAAAAACCCATCAACGAGAGATGCTTATGAAGAGAAAACATATTAGTATAATCGGTTAGATAAGTAAAGTTAATTGGGTTCCTTATCTAGAAATGGGTGAATTATGGTTGCAAATTAATGAGAATTATCGAGACATTTTTATTACTGGTGAAACCCGATCAAGAAACTTTTAATGAACAAAACAAACAGCATTACAATCGGTAGATTCATTTAATTAGTTCATCTCGTTTTTGCTTCCAAACCAACGGTGGTGTGTATGTACATAAATTATTCGTGCATTTGATCGCGTATATTTGATTTAATCTTTTCGTAAATTTATTAAAAATGATTTATTCCTGCGGTGTTTATCTTTTTCTTTGTTGTTTTTGTATTGGACTATGAGTATATTTATTTTCAGTTTTACTAAATAAATCAAGGTTTATTTTTTTATTTAAGGTATATTTAAATTACTTTTTTTTAATATTAAATAATTTAAAGTGTACTGCACATACAATAATAATAATATTTATTTATTTGAAACACACATTACTGAACAAAATGTAAGAAACCTTTGACTGTAAATAAGTAAAACATTTCAAACACAAATTTTTGGAATGTTACTTTTAAGTGGTTTATTTTTCAATTGTCAACATGTTAAAATCATTTTAGTTGTAAAAGGGCACATTTCGTACTAAAAATTGTATAACAGTATTCATTTTTTTAATTTTAAATATTGATTAATCGAGTCAAACCTCACGTCGCCGTGGTAGAGTGGTTACAATCCTTCACTACTAATTCGGAGGTCACGGGTTACAATCCCGGGGTGCGAAAATAAATATTATTTCATTTAATTTTGTTGTTTCACAACTTGTTCATTAAAAATAATATGCAGTATATTTGCGGCACATTCTAGAGCTGTAGATACTGTCAGTATCGCCCTGGTGAAAGACCACTATTCAATTCCGAATGGTGGTCTTTCACCAGGGCGATACTGAGAGTATCTTCCACTCTGGAACGTGCGCAAATAAACTATATATTATTTTTAAATTAATTAATTGTGAAATAGCACAAATTAATTGAATAAAATTTATTTGCGGACGCCGGGATTTAAACCCGCGACCTTCGGATTCATAGTCGAGAGTCTTACCCCTCGACCATGGAGGCCGTCGAGTTGGTTGAGAGTAGATGTGAATCTAGTGCGGTATCATATAAAAAACTTAAAAAATACTCATAATATTATAAATAGAAGCAATATTTTACATCATTTCTGGAAAAAAAATTCATATAAAAATCGAGATTTAAAATTAGTTTTATGAACAGTAAAATATTTGTTTTTATAATCTCCTGCAGTTTAGAAGTTTTCAGTTTTTTGCTTAATGGGTTTTATTTATTTACGGTCGATACTATTAACGTTATACTCCTGATATCAAATAGGCTGTAAAGTGCAGATAGGTAGGTACTATTTCCTCAAATGGATGGTTTTGGCGAAGTTGGTGCAAGCATTTTGGTGGTTTTGATTTATGTATATTGAGTGGCGTCAGCTCGATAGGTTTAACTCACCTGTTGAAGGCTTCCATACACATAAATAACTCACCGCTAGTTGAACTGTTCCAAGTTAACATATTTTTGAAACATGTATTGACGCGCGGCAATTATGTGCTTTTTAGTATTTAATTATTAATGTTTATAAAAGACTAGTTGATGTGTACCCGACCTTGAGCGGGATTTTTTTTTTTTGGAATAAAGTTATGAAGTTGTGAATTCTTGCTTGTCATTAGGGTGCCACAATTGATTTGACAGCGAAAGTAACTATCTTAAAATAAAGAAACATTCATTTGAATATTTTATTTCATTCCAAACCTTTATTTTTTCAAAATATATGTAAATTATAAAGTTCTTAAGTAGGTACCTATTCGTGTTTTCCATTTTGAAATTATTCTACTAAAAAAAAAACTTCTTCTTTCGACTATGCAATCTGTAGCTAACCAGAGTGTTATATCTATGGGCTAACCTAAATAAAATATTGCGGGTTCAATGTTTTTCAAACTAATTTTAAAACGTTATATTAACAGTTTTACATATCGGATTTCATTCAAACTACTCTCTAAACCTTCCCAGCAATAATAAAAATAAACTGTGCTATTTTCAGCGAAACCGGTGGAGTTATTTTCGAGAACATGGAGGACAAACAAACAAACTTACATTGATTTTTATATATATAGATAGACAAACATTCCAAAGGTTACAAATTCCTTGACAATGTTTGAATTTCTCCGCTACCACGAGGATGTGGATTAGCGGATCAATTATTTAATCAATTTATTTTTCATAAAACTAATATATTACAAAGATTGAAATACATAACAAAAAATGAGAAATGGTAAAAAATGAACATGGACAAGTATTAATTGGAAATAACAAATAATACAAGAGAGTAAACATTTGTATATTAATGATTTATACAATACTAAAAATGTACATGGACAAGTATTAATTGGAAATAACAAATAATACAAGAGAGTAAACATTTGTATATTAATGATTTATACAATACTAAAAATGATAATAATAATATTTGTAATATTTGAATGATTTGTTTTGGGCCATTTTGTTGAAAAATCACCTCAACGGCGCTGTAGAAATATTTTTTTCCAATACTCTATCTTATCACTAACTATAGACAATTCATTATTACAACTTATGGCTAACAAATTGCATCCACTCGATCTGTAATAAAGTATATAATATAAATATGTAAAGTGCATTTGACCAATGAACGTGATGCCGCGTTAAAACATATATTTTATTAATTTTATATGCGTGCAGATAATAAATATCAAACGTGCAAGAAGTGTGGGTCAAGTGTACAAAGTCATGGGGGAAGTTTTACAACTATTTTGTGACATGGGTCAAAAGATCTCAAAACCTGCTGTAACTGAAGTTTAAAATGTCAACAGTCAATCCAGCTTCGTTGAGCAGTTGATTCGCTCTCTTAATAAAATAGTGTATGGGATCTCCCACGAGTATACTTGTTAGAAACGTATGAGTTTACCTCTTTCAACATAGGTGGATAACGTTGGTTGGCCAATTATTGAGAGGATTTAGTTAAAACCCAGCGCCATGGATCACTCGACCACTAATTTGCCCCGTTTCTTAGATATATAAGTTCAATTATGTATTACAACAAAAAATATTTTACTATTATTTAGTGAAATTAACGAAACATTATTTTATTTCTTTATAATAATTCCTCACAGGGGACCCCGGGGGAAATAATTAATATCAAGGCCTATGTCGTCTTTGGGGATACTGTATGGAGGGTCTTTTGGAAGAAAGGTAGGAGTGAACCTGAGTCTTGAAGATATCCATGTTTTAGTAGAGAGAAAACAAAGAGGCTGGCAAATAATTCCACAGTCCAGCTGTTGAACACCAGAACGAGTAGTAGTCGCGACCTGTTCTCGTGTGATAAATGTCAACCGTGTACAGTTTGTAGGCCACGGGTTTGGCGTGTTTCCCGACTGTGCAACGATGCCCAAGGAATCAATGACGCCAGTTCCTCGGAGCATCTTCCATTGAAAAACCGGTAGAACACTTACAGCATTCCCACCCGACATCTGTGCTCCAAAGATTGCAATCCATTTGATAAAATAGTTTAATCTTCAAACGGTCCGCGAATCTTCTGCACAAAGTCAAGTGGCTCCGGCTTACTTATCAGAACTGTGTATTCCCAAAAATACCAACTCACGGCAGTCCACCCTTAGGTCAGCAGCGTCATCAGCTATCGGCAGGTTAAAGGAACCAAAGCGCACACCTAACACTAAGTTCGGGGATCGTGCTTTCGGAGTGTCAGGACCTAAAGCCTGGAATAAACTGGCGCATGACTTAAGAATTATCAAAGACTCAACAGAATTCAGAACTAAACTTAAAACACATCTTTTCAGACAATCGTATCCATAAATTGAAGAAATTCACCTGTAAATTGCTTAGCTAGGCTAGCCGGTTAGTAGTTACCTAAAAGTCATTAAATAAATAAAATAAAAATAAAATAAAAGAAATTCACGCATCGGTGCGCAAATGCGTCCACAGCCCGCAACACTGTAAATAACCAAAGTGTAAAATAAAAAATAAAAAGTTAATATTTATTAAAAGCTCCTTACGCTTTTTAAGGTAATTTTATAGATATTTTTGAGTCCTAAAATTCATTTTATGAATACTTTCCAGTCCTAAAAATTATAAGTATCTCAATAAATACCAACTCTTCTTGTGCCACCAATCTTCTAATAAATATAACATCAATAGAAAAGGAGCAACAAATAACCATGTAAAACTATCATCTCTATAAATAAATTTTCTAATAAAGCTGTGTTCATCTGAAGTGACCTGCCAGGTAAGTATGTTTTTCTGTATCTGTTTGTACATAATTAGTTAAGAAATATTTGTACAGCGCCCTTGAAGTGATTTTTCGCAAAAACGGCACTATACAAATCATCCAATTATTATTATTATTAAAGTCAAGGGTTTTTTTCTGGTATTTTGGGGCACCATTTGGTGGCTGCCAAATTCTAAAGTGGGGTACACATGTGATTTGTACCTACAGGGTGAGCAGTTGTGTACTATTAGTGTCTGCGGGCTCTGCACTGAGAAGCTGACTTGACTTTGTCTTCAACGTAGCCCACGCGCTTGAGCTGAGGTGGAAGGTTTGTTGGTAATATATTATTCATGGAGATATTTTCATATTAAAAAAGGTATATTTGGGTTAAATTTGTAGATGGCTTTTTTGTTTTTTGGAACTCGGTGGAAGTAATGTAGTACCTACCAGTACTAACTTAACTGCGAAAGACAAACCGATGTCTGTAATTGGTATTGACTTTATAGGGGTTAAGATAAATATACGATTATTATCGTGGACTTAACCTAAACGTTTCTGGCGAGGTGAGGTCCACGAAGCCCGGAGTTAGAGGTCTGGGGTCTGTGGGACTGCGTGGTGTATTCCTAGTGGACCTGTGAATTACTATAATAGCCCTCACGCTGTTCACGATCGTTCAGCATGGGATGCAGAAGAGTAATGGATGAGGTCTTAGATACTGCCAGGTTGCACGCTTCGGTATATTCTTGATGAACGCACGTAAAATTCTTCTTTTATTCATGAAAATAAATTATATCCACACTATTAAATCGACAGAAATATTGCTTATATTTTTTTTCGTATATAGCATAAAATCATCGCTAAAGAAAATGAATAACTAGGTATATTTCAAGCTACATCCAAAAACATACCATTACTGAGACCTTAAATAGAGTTTTTTTTATGTACCCAACAAGAGCTAAATTGCTCCCAACCGTGTGACGCCGAAGAGACTATGGCAATAAGGTAGGTAAAGAGGGGAAGGAGATGGGGTAGAGGAAGGTGGGGAAGTACCTGGCTATTCAGATCTAGTCCTCAAATACGGCTAAAGCCATTTCAAGCAACATTTCGATTATGGATGGTGGTCTTTCATCAGGGCGATACTGACAGTATCTACCACTCTGGAACATGCCGCAAATATACTACAAATTATTTTTATTGAATAAATTGTCAAATAATGCAAATTAATCAGATAAACTTAACCTTACAGTCGGGGATTAGAACCCCTGACCTACGGATTAGTAGCCAAGGAACGTAACCACTCAACCACAGAGCCTGTTGCCTCTTATCATTATATCGTACCGTATCGTATCGTAATATCTTGAGACTTGTAATTTATGAATTCCGAAAAAATCAGTGAACAGTGTGAACCAGTTAATTTTTTATTTATTATGTGTTGAAATTGATTAAGATGCATATATCTAATGGGTCACTCTCTCAGTACTTATAACTAGAGGCCTGAAAAATTCGCTTTTGATTTAACGTGAATTTTTACGCGAAATACGAAAATTACTCCATTTCCACGCTAATAACGCGAAAGTCGCATTTTTCCGTTAAATAACTGCAAATTGTCGTATTTTTCATGTGATATTCTGGAATTTATAAAAAAAGAAAGTAATATTAGAAGTTCTAAATATTTCCTTGTCTATGGTGTTGATAAGCTTGAATAGGCGTAATATATTTCTTAACTAATTATTTAACGACTAACTTATACACCACTGAAGAGATAAACTCATAGAAGTGTGGTGTGCATCGTCAATTTCAGTGAAACTGATGAAACATTTTGAAATGTCGTATTTTATTCTTGAATAAATTATCAATTTCATTGACCTTTCTGAGACCTAGGAGTTGAAGCGTCTTCCATAAATAGGCGACATCAGTTTTCTTTCAAATCGCTGTAGATTACACTTCATCAGTGTCAAAAACCTATTTTTGTTTTAGAATTACATTACATAGAAATGATTTTGATGCTTTGTTAATTCCTCCATTATAGAAAGTTTATATTGATGCTTTTTTTTTAAAATTATTTATTCATCCAAACAACATAAATACATGCATGGTAAAAAAAAAGAAAGTAGCAAAATATGTAGTCCTGCAAAGCGGTCACATGACAGCTTGTCTGCAGGTTCTACAAAGATTAATTAGTCCTAATAGTAATAGTAATACATACAAACATTTCTTTTTCTTTTTGGTTTAATAAATATATATTAATCTTAAATAAAATAGGTACTTACATTTGACGTTAACATTATAGGCACACATTAGGCTTTGTGTTGGTTAATTCTTGCATTATATAGACATGATCTTTATGCTTTGTGTTAGTTATTTCTTGAATTATAGAGGGATGATGTTGATGCTTTGTGTTGATTAATTCCTGCGTTGTAGAGAGATCTAATCTTGATACTTTGTGTTGGATAATACTTGCATTACAGAGAGATGATCTTTACCTTTTGTGTTGGTTATTTCTTGCATTATAGAGAGATGATCTTGATCCTGTGTTGGTTAATTTTTTTCTTTTTTGTACAAATACAACTTTATTTTTATAGGATATCATTTAATAGTTGTATAAAATAAAATATAGAAGATTATAAATTTCCACGCTTGAATGAGCCACGTTGCACCAGAAGAGGTACGAATAATAATAATTCCCGCAGGACAACTGAAAATGGCGAGGCAGCACATGCCCATAAAGAATATGCCATTGAATCCATTTAACAATAATTAATTCGAGTAACACCGCCCCGGCCGCAAAAAGATCGCCAAGATAAAGAACAGATTTAAATGAGAATGCATCCTTCCCCTCTCTCTTTTTTCTTTATCAAAATGTATCCAGCATCTCCTTCACACCGCAAACTGCACTTCAAACGTTGCAACAAGAGTCCAAGCTCTTATGTTGGTTGTTCAAATATTATATCTGCTTTCGGGAATATTGTAAAAAGCTTTAAACTTCTTCTACGTGGTTGTTTTTGATTGCTGAAATTATTTGACATTTTTCTTAAATGGGTGCATTTTGATAAATCAAGACAGGTGCAGCTGTAAAATAGTAGTGGACAAAGGAATGGAAGGATGCAGGGGGTAGTTGTGTTGTAATTACGCTTTAAAAATATATCTTTAAGACATTTTCTAATCGCAATATCATTAAAAAAACAACATTATAGTTTTGCAACGTATTTCAGATCGAATGCGCAATACACGTATTGTAGCTACTTATTTACATTTTTTAAAATTTTTATTTATTTATTAATAAAATACATGATATTTAATGGAGACATTTACATGGAGTAGACATTAAATCAGCATACCAGGCGGCTGCCTGTTTCATGATGACCAATGGAGTATAGTTACTTTGTGTGAAGTCCAGTGTAAACATAACAGTGTTAACATGCTGATAATTGGAAAAAATATAAATGAAAGTGGAAGATAGAAAGGAGAAAAAGACATGCGTAAGAATTAGATCACAAATACATGTTCACATAGGTGTATACTCATATACACAAGCAAACACAAACTCAAATATTTACACACATACATGTACGCATATATAGATATATGTACTTATATATACACATATGTACACACACATGCACACATCCTTACGCATACGAGTATGTACATATGCACAAACATGTACACACACATACACATATTATATTTTGAAATGTTGTGCAATTTTTGATCTTCTTGGAATTTGTTTTTACTGAATTGTTAAATTTGAGCTTCAAATGTAATTCTTTTCTGTAAATATTAAGGATTAATTATTTCTGACAAAGTTCGCGAAGTTTTGTTTAATGCTGAAGTTGTGAAGTGTTCAGGGTAAGTAAGCTTTAAATTTTCCTTTATGGTGTTAGAAAATCCCCAGAGCTCCAGCAATGTACACTCAGTGTACAGGGTATACAGTTAGTGTACAGGGTATACAGTTAGTGTACAGGGTATACAGTTAGTGTACAGGGTATACAGTTAGTGTACAGGGTATACAGTTAGTGTACAGGGTATACAGTTAGTGTACAGGGTATACAGTTAGTGTACAGGGTATACAGTTAGTGTACAGGGTATACAGTTAGAGAGATATTTATTTAATTACAGACATATCAAATCAGTTGACAGCACCGCCAAGGAACGGTTAACCAAAAGTAGTTTTACAGTTTTATAAAACGCCCTTGATGTGACAAAAATGGGCTATACGAATTAGTCACGTAAAAAAAATATATCCTTTAAATTGTTTAATAAATTCGGATTCAAAAAAGCTCCTCAACAATCTAAGAAATATTTCAAGAAGTAAATGCAAAAATAAATATATTTTAAATTAAATTCTGGTACGGAATGGAAGCTTTTCGAAGATGATTCAATAAAAAAAACACACAACAAACAAAAAAATAATGTTTAATGCATCTTAACTAATACGTTATATAAGATTTATCACTTTTGGGCATTCGTAAGATATATTAACGTGTCGTGGTTTGAAGAGTAGGACATTTCTGTGAAGATCCTTTTTACTAACAAAAATCCTTGTTCCTATCGCAGCAAGTAATTTGGAGCCAGTTTCCTCGACTCATTAGTACTCCCTCGATTGGTTGCATTGCATTTTAAGTACTCTTTATTACTTACAAATAACGCTGCAGCCTCTTGTTCTTTGCAAAGAGATAAATCCGATATGCCTTGTACGGATACCTGTTCTTCGAATATGCCCTCATACATATGGATAAATATTTCAGATTTAATTATTTAAACATTTAATGTATCGATTACGAAAAGGAGTGTGTTTTTATGTGCCTTTCTTCACTCAAACATATGTATAAGGTTTACAACAAATGTGATATTATATATTCTGTAAGCAAGTGATGAATTTGTCGCATAAACAGTAACATGAACAGAAACATGAAGTGAGGATATAAAAATACATGTTTTTGGATATCAGATGTGAAAATTCCATAAAATATGTCAGTTTAAATGTTCTATCTTAAGAAGAATTGATTGATTGTAATGTTTAAAAAGTAAATATTAAGAGAGGATCGATATAGAAAATAAGTCTCAGGAGAAGCGGTTGAAATAAGAAGTCTGTAAATAATAAGAAAACCAGAGAAAACTCTATAATGTTTTCTTATTTTATTTTTATTTTTATTTACTATAACATATAGTTATGCAACAAACATTTTTACAGATTAAGTTGTTACTTTGTTGCATTAACCGGTGAAGTTTCCGCTATATAAAAATATAAAATATTGAAAATTTGTAAATGGTCAAACAAATAAAACTAGAATAATAAAAAAAAAACATAATTTTCGAAGTGAAATTTAAAAGGAAAAATTACATAAATATCCAGTTTCATAGGAACACAAAATAAAACAAATTGAAAACATGTACGAGTACATGGATGACGTAAAATCCAACGAGTAAATAAAGTGCATTTTAAATGTAACAATATAAGAAGAATATAACACACAGCAGGGGGGGGAGTTATAACTAATAATAAAAATATATTGACTTTTAAAAATGCCGCAAAGCGCATTGTTCGTTTCGTACTTTTGAAGTTTCTCGATGAGTGAAAAACAAAGCAAAAAGTAGCTTATAATTAGTAAAACAAGTTCTTCATTTTTATCTAAAACATGCAAAAAACATGTTTCGTTATTCGAAAATGGAAATCAATCTTTGTCATTCAATATTTGAATCGCATAAAATAGATCGTAAACTAATAACGGCATTTGACATTTCGGTGACGTCTGTTTACCGTGTTGATACTTTTTATAGCTAGTCCTCGGCTGAGAAAAAATATCCTTCAAGAGTTTGGTCTCTTCGTATAGCTATAAATTCTGTTTTTGAGGTCCTCATCCTCATTCCTGCCACCGTGCACTCTTCGTTGATGCGATTGGTTCACTCTTTTACCGAACTAAGCCGCGGTCAATCTCAAAATGTCATCAGCAAATAATGAGTTGATTTCCGAATCACCAAATATTGTTTCATTCGGTGTTTGGGTATTTCTGTTGTTTTGGATCTATCCGACAAGTTTAACTAATTTCTGTAATAGTTTAAGGCATTCAATAGAGATGTCACTGACAAGTTGCTAAAATAAAAAAACTACAGTATTTGTTTATCTTGCCAACCAGCTTGCATTATCAGAGACTGGTACAACAATCGAACTGAGGGCAAAGGCGCCTCCTGGCTATTTGATTTCTCCTCGTACTGCAATTGTAAACATAGTCTTAATAAAGACGGTGCTTTTGTGGATGTCGGCCTATTATTTATTCTACAATTCGAGGACATCATGACAATCACCCCGCAGGGGTAGACATGAAGATGGTATCCCACACACCTTTCAGTCGAAAGACTCGTCCATATTAATACATACGAGTACTCTTCAATTATTCTGACTTTGGAAATAAACCGCATAATTTGATTATTTGGCTTTATTAACGCCACACAGTAGACGGGGCCTATGTCACCTTTGGAGATGCTGTTTGAATTATGGCATATCTTCCTGGGAAATCCCAAACTTCTTCCTCTTCTAACTAGCTTGTCATATTTTCTCATGATACTCTTTCTACGTCAGTCCGCTGTGTATGTATGAGTCAAAACCATCAAAGATTCCATTCCTTAATCACACTTTATTAAAATACTCGAATATTCTGATTCAGTTATCTGCCCATATTAAATTATGTTTGAGACCGGATCTAGGTTATGAACTTAATTAAGTAGATTATTAGACAGAAAAACTTTTTACTGACGGTAAAGACTACAAATTTTCTAAATTGACTTTTTTTAGTATTGGCCCATGGAAACTCTAGCCAATAGTAATACAACAAACCCTATGAAGTCATGTCCAAGTAAAATAAATGTATCTCGCAATATGTCACGTCAAAACTGGCCGAATATGCAAGGGAGAAAACATCCCCTAAATAACAGCCCTTGTAGGAATTGAAAGGTTTTTCCATTGAATATTTAATGTAACAGTTTCCCCTTTGTTTACTTAGATATATTATAAACATCGGGGTTCAGTTTAATAATATGAAATACACGACTTAGTTTATCAAGCTTTTGTTGAATGATGCTTCTTGCATAGTCTTCCACACTTACAAAAACATATTGTATGGGCCATATAATTGTTTTTTTTTTTTAATGGCTTTTTTAATCCACCGAAATATTCTAGCTAGTGTCAAATAGAGGATTATAGTGAAATGTTTGTAAGTGTAGCTAAAAATTTACTTATAATTTCTTCAAACGATTGGTATTCACTTTGTGGCACTTTTATCATTAATAAACGAATTTAAAAATATAGTTAGTATTCACCACTTTATAAACATATAAACGAGATATACGAGTAAACGTTTCGGTTCATCCGTGTGAACGAAGGTTTTCTTTGAAAAACGTGCCGGCATCCGATATACCGAGCCGGGGAATCTGTCTCGCTGGAAATATTCCATTGTGAAGTGGCCTGTTCGCTGTTCTGGGCTCGGGGGAAGGGTCAACGTGCATTCGCATAAATAAAAAATATCTCCTTATAAAATATACACAACTTATTCGGGTCCAATATTGTCAAGTTTAGGCAAACTACGTGCCAAAAAAATACATACAACAACTTGCGAGGTAAAGTTATGTGCAGAATTTGGTCGGACGAGCATTTGGTTGTTTTGGCAGAAATAAATTAGTTTGTGGTTTTTCAGATAATAAATTAATATAAGTCTTTTTAAAATTTCTCATTTTAGATGTATGTACAATATTACATTCAGTAAAAATCTTTATTGATGCTATTTATACGTAGATAAGGTACGTAACTGTTTTATAATTAAACAAATTATACATTTATTAGTTTCAGTTAATTAATAATGCTTTTTAATTATTACATTATCTTAAAAATTTAGCATTATATTACAACTCAACATAAGCACACTGCCAAGGTTAAGTCGGCGAGAAATCAATTTCCTTGGGTAGGGGTAAATAGTCTCATTAATTGATAAGTCTCAACATAACCTTTGGGTTTTTTTTAATAAGATTATTATTAAAACTCCACTTTCAAAATGGCCTTGAACGTCGAAACAGCTGTCACAATAATAAAAAAAAAACTAAAATACTTCTAGAACTTAATAACAACATCATTAAATTTTATTTACATTAAAATCATGCTAATCGTGGGTAAGAAAACTATAATTATTTCCAGCCTGACTAACAATACTAGAATTTAATACAATAAAAGAGGAACGGCTGCGCGGCGTGTTTCGTACAAAAGTGAATTTTGGATTTGAGGTCAAAATTCAGGCCAAACCAAAATTTTATTTTAATCATAAAGTATAGCAAATATCTAGCAAGGAATAGAAGTTTTTAAAAATGATTTTAGGCCATTAAATAAATCGATTTTGCACGATTTTGAATAAAAAATAGCAATGTTATATTAATGATGACTAAAAGAAAGGCCCCATCTTCTATGGGAACATAATGAATTATAAAATATAAAAAAAAATAAAAAGTGTTAAAATCAGCATTATAATGAGCTTAAATTAAAAACGACTAATTTACGTTGGATTACAAATTTCACCCACATTATATAGAAAATATCATCACAAAAAAGCGATTGTTTGAAAGATGTTTCTTTTTGCAAATTTAATTTATTTTAATCATATTTATACGACGAATGTGAAAATTAAAAAAACAATTCCATTAACCCCTAATTGGTGCCGCCAATTTCAGTAAAATAGCAAATAATTAAAAAAAGTTCAGCTTGTTCACAAAAACCGAGTATTTAGTTACACCCTGTTTATGATACATATTTTTTTAAATTTATTAAAAAGTAGGACAAACATTCCCAGGTTGCGAATAACGTGACAAAATTTTAAAATCTCCTACTTCCATCACAGTAAGCGGAAGTTGTTACTTGTGTCGTGATGGAGGACTTATCCAGCCGAGGAACTGAACTCGCGACGCCTGGGTTCAACCCAAACGCGATGCCAACTCAGCAACTGACTGGTCGATGTTTTGTAATTTGGTTACCGCAGTCAAAATAATGCGACACAAACGTAGACGGCAATGAAGTAGCTGTTGCCAAAATGGGTGTCACGTCACTTTTGCCTCCAGCCGTTGAAATCGTACTTAGGGCAAGTCGATTAATTCTGACGTCAGTGCTCAGCTGAGTGATCAGAGATGATATGTAACTTATTCTATTTATATATGAATCGCTAAAATAAATTTAAAATTTAAAAAATAAATAATAATTGCTTTTTTTTCTCCATATGGCATATGCTCATGAATCGCTGGTTAAAATTTGTCGGGTACGTACCGTCACTAATATAAATATAACGCCTCATCCACACAGCATCCTCAAAGATGACATTATGATATTTGCCAAGGGCCTTCTGTGTTGATCTAAAAACAAATAATGATGGTAATAACCAGCCCAAGAGCGCCTTACACTAAATATATGATCATTTATAATTTTGAATCCAATAGCTTTAAACATGATGTTTTACCCATCAAACAGTTGAAAAAGCTGATTTATAGTGGCCATCGATTTGCTTTATCCTCGCATTAGCCCGGTTTAATAATGGGATTACGTTATTACGCCAAGCGGTCTACTTTTTAAAGTATGTTCAAAGGTAATGTTTGCGGGAAGTGACCCCGTTTTACCGACGCATAATTTATTAAGAAACCAAATTGATTTTGAAAAATGTGGCGACAAATTTATATGGGGCTTTTCTGAAAATAGAAAGCTAATGAGGGTGAAGGGAAACCAGATTGATTTTCTTGGAAATTGTGAAAACACAAACTCGGTTGTAACAGAAACTTCGTTGGAACATGTATGAACTGTGGACACAAGCATTGCTGCCTGGTTCGGATCGATGTGTTGATTAAAGAATACTGTAGAATAAACTATTAGACCTATGTATTTAGAAGTTCAAGAGGGAATTGACGATTCAGGCTAAAAATTATTGTTTGAGCCAAGAAACTTAACTCGGGAGAATCTTATTAATCTCGGGAGAATCTTATTAATCTCGGGAGAATCAGAGTGGAAGATACTCTCAGTATCGCCCTGGTGAAAGACCACCATTCAGAATTGAAACGTTGCTTGAAATGGCTTTTTAGCTGTGTTTGGTGACCAGATCTGAATAGCCAGGTATTTCCCCATTTCCCCTTTTCCCCACCTTCCTCTCCCCATTCTCCTTCCCCTCCCCACAATACCTTCAGCCTCACAACATTCCCCAATTGGGAATGCCATAGTCTCACTGGCTCCAGACGGTTGGGAGCAGTTGGGACTCTTGTGAGGTATTCATATAAAAAAAAAAAAAATCTGTACAAATTTCTCACCGTTCTGGAGTCTTGCTTTTTCAGATATTAGATTTTCCGATAACGATACAACTGCTGTTTTAAAATCGAATTTATTTCAGTATCTAGTACAAGTGAATCATCTGCCAAGAGTGTTAGATACTCTCAGTATCGCCCTTGTGAAAAACCACCACTCCGTTTCGAAATGTTGTTTGAAATGACTTTAACCGTATTTGGTGACCAGATCTGAATAGCCAAGTGCTTCCCGACCTTCCTGTTACGCACTTTATTCCCCGCTTCCTTCCGACACACCCCAATCGGGGATGCCATGGTCCAACCGGCTCCGGGCGGTTTTAACTCTTGGGGGGTAAATAAAAATAAAAAATAAACAATTTTATAACTAATCAATAAGTCAGAGACCTCATTCATGTCTTTTCCTAGTCCATTTTTATTTTTAATACCAGCTAATGATTACTCAAATGTCCATCTTATCACATACTTGTTTTGAAGATGTACCAAAAATAAATAATAATGGTAACGTTTGAAGAATGTTATCCAAAAGTGTTGAGAGAAGCGTTTCAGTACTGTAACCTGCAGGGGTTTGTTCTTTTAAGATTTGTTTTATTCGTGATGTAATGTGTAAACTGTAAGTTGGCTTCCCAAACAAAATACAACGTTTTATAGTCCCCGAACGCCATAATTTGGTCAGTTTCTCAGAAAGCCTCTATACTTACATTAACGCCGTAAAGGTGTGACGGTGTTGTTCCCAATAATGGGCACAATCATCCGGCGACCGGTTACGGGCCATTATAGTCCGGGCTAAAGGGTACGCATTCAATAACAGCTGATTGGACACGGTACTGAAGTCATGTTTGCCGTTTGGACGAGACGGACACGGCACTACAGCCACCCGAATCGAGAGGAAGTGGGCGGCAGGAGATGGTAACCGGGACTCTCAACCAATGATGGGATTCAAAAGATTATTTGTTAGGAACGGACAATTTAATAAATGAATATCGTTCGCCTTAGAAATATTAGAAATAAACAAAAAAATAAAATCAAAAATGAACATTGTTATTAAAATAATACCACCCTGTAAACCACTATCTCACTACCTACTCCTAAATTAAGTTAGCTTGAAAAACGTTAGTTAAATGACACGAACGCCGGGCGTGACGAAATTTATCGCGAATTAATAAAATTAAGTAACAAGCAATAGTTTATGAAAAAAAACTTCTCAAAACTAACCAAAGTTGCTACAAAGCGATAGGTATTCTTAAATTGCCTAATCAATAGCCATATACTCATTGAGCTAGACTCTAAAAATATCCATAATTAGGAAATCGGACGGTGCTACGCACTTTTACAGGTCTGATGATTTTTCCTCGCCGTGCATAAAGAAAACATATTTTTAAAGACGAAGAAAGATGTTCCATTCGACGTATTTTATTGCTGAATCCTTAATATTTCTAAGAAGTATTTCTAACGAAAAAAATAATGATTTTAAAGATCTTAGAAAAATCAATCGCGTTGCTCTAATGGCCTCTTCCGAGAATATCGTGTACGTAGCAGTTTATTTCGCACGGCTTTTCGAGAAGTACAAAATATTATCGTCATCGATTCTGTCCGTTCATCTAATTGCTTGCGAGGTGAATAATACGTGATGATATGTAAGACGTGAGAAGCGTGTGTCATTGGAGTCTGCATTTGAAGTATGTAGAAGCGTTCACTCTGAATCGAAGTAATTACTCAGCCGATACCTAGGAAAGTCTAGTTAATTCGAATCATCGGCTACAGTGGACAGAAATATCTAGCATTGCTATTTGGTATATAGCAGGGGTGCACTTAAGATGGTATTTGTGTCATTAATGGTCATTCCCAAGTCTCCTCATTTTGGACAGCAAGCATAGGTGCTACCCGATGTTCGAGCGAGAGCCCGAAGGTTTACTACCAAGCATTTGAATATCTGTATATGATGTACTTAAATAAATTCAGTATCTTAATTAAATGGCAGAAATTCTGAGGTTCGGAGTAGAAAAAAAATAATTCAATATGCATCTCTGGCATCGTAAAATGTTCGCAGATGTGTTCCAGGTATGGAAATACCTCTTTCAACCTAAAATTAATCACCTTGAAACGTTTTTTTCAGCATGAGCTATGGATTATATATTTTCAGGTTTTCACGGCCAAAGTTTTTTTGACATCTACATGATGTTGGACGTTGTAACGCTGTCCGAAACGTTGGCTATAGGAAGAGGAAGCGCAACACTGCGTAATATCCCAAAAACTATTCAAGAAAAAAAGGAGCTATGGATAGTTAAAGCTCCCATTACTGTCAACATGTGAATGCGTGATGTTCATTTCTCAGCTTTTTAATAAGAAGAACAGATATCTTAGAAAGTGTCTTGAATACCCGATAAGAGGAAATAAACTACTATAATTACATAAAAGCGATATGTGGATATCGGTAAATTATCTTATCGTGGATATTTTTGGTGAATTGTGCAGTAGGGAAAATATTTTTTCTAAAACGTTAGAAGTGGGATCATAAATTTTAGAATATGTTTGTCGACCTCTGAGAAATATCCATTGGAAGTTGGTTGATAGCTGGATGTACGCGAACTCGTATAAGGTCGGTGTCTTCCATTTGTATTTGGCTTGTGGTCAGTACAATGAAATGAAGTTATTTAATATGTCCAATGTGCTCGCCCGAACGGACGTCTTGGAATATCCAATCCCCTGGCATGTGGGCTCCAGGGCAGCAGGCAGGGAGCCGTCGCGGTGGAGCGACCGTTCAATCCACTGGCATGTGGGCTCCAGGGCAGCAGGCAGGGAGCCGTCGCGGTGGAGCGACCGTTCAATCCAGTGAGTTCATTAAAGGTCGCCGTGTTTGTTGCTAAAATTGGCAATGTGTCCATCTGATCTCTCAATGATAAACGGATTGCATGATTTGGGAAGGTTTATGATCCTGGAGGACTTCAGGGGACATTTTTTCAAAGATAAATATCATACAAGACTATTATGCTGTACATATAGTAAAAAAGCATTTAATGGAATTGTAAGATTAAATTTAAATCCTTATATTTCTATAGTGGCGGCAAATTGACAGATATTATTTTTATTATTGAATTCAGCTGTCATGATTTTTTAAAAGATAAATAAATAAAGTTTTTATATTTTAGTGAAGGTTTCATGAGTTGCAACACTTAAGACTGTTGTCCTCATGGTCTAAAACCGTTTCTCCAGTATGGTGACATAAATCATGCGTATTTAGATATTAAATAGAGATTTAAATATTAAATAAATAGTAAAACTTGAATAATTTATTATAATTTAAATGGTACCATAAAATAAGTTTGCTGTTATTGAAGAAGAAATAGAAAATAGACCATTTCATTGTTTCCCTTCTAAAATTCTTATGTCATGAAGTTAAGGGTAAATGAGACGTAAGACACGCTCGCAGGTGGAGCTAATTTAAATATTTTAGAATAAATTTATTAAAAAAAACACTTATTCTCTTTTCTTTGTTCTAAAAAAAAGACAGACAAACATTCCCGAGTCACGAGCAACTTCAAAATATTTGAAAATCTCCTACTATCATCACAGTAAGCGGAAGATGTTTCTTGTGTTATGATGGAGGACTTAGCCAGCCGAGGAATTGAACTCACGACGCCTGAATGAGACCCAGACGCGATGCCAACTGACCGGAGCTTTTAGCACGAAATACGTTTACATATGGAAAATAATTATTTGTTGGTGCGTGTACATACGGAATATGAAAAGGAATAAATTTTTATTATATATATAAAGGTCAAGTCCACCAAAAAACTTATGAAAATACAATTTTATAACTTTCTTGAGCTTCAAATGTAAAATAAAAATGTATTATATTTCATATTCCGTATGGATATCTGTGTACGTATCACTTTCGTTTACCGTTAATAATTCACTTTACCCCGTGACAGCTCGCATTTCCAAATAAGTAGTTAGTTATACGATGTTCACTTTTTACTGAACCAATATGCTTTAGTCTTTTAGTAGAGGCAATAAAAATCCTTTAGAGTTAAGGAATCCCTGAGGTGTTTAAATAACAACAACCGCTGCGAATTTGCCAATCATACATTAGAAACTAATCATTCTGTTGATATAAATAAAGGTTACAAAAGTTACATACAAATACAACCGGTTTACAATTAGAAAAAAATTGAAATTTTAGAAATCAGAAAAAGCGTTAATAGTGAATTATAGTGAACTGTCTCTTGAATTTATTTTCTTTATAATAATAATAAAAAATAAAAAATTCGTTAATTTCTAATATAAATTGGTTATTCATTGTTTTAAAATAATTTTTTATTAACATTTTCGATTCATTACTTACTTGCTTTAATCAATTTGTGTGTATGTTTATAATTTGTCTATTCTTACATTATTGTGTTTTATTTTTATCATTTGTCTGTAGTTAACATTATTATTGTTGGTGTTCTATATATTCCTGATGAAGAAAGCATCGCTTTTGAAACATGTAGATATCTGTGAATATTAATGTGGTGAATACAAAGTAATTTTTTAAATTCATTTATCAATAACATTCCTTTTAATGAGAGTTGTAGGAAAATATCACTAAATCACCCGTGTTAAGCGAGGGAACCTAAGCAGGTTACAGTTGTGGAATTAGATCTCGATTCTTTCGACTGCCAGCCAAGCGATCTGCCCGACGACTGTTGACAACCTGCAGAGATTCAGAGTCGAATTCAATGGGTTTTCTGGATCATTGTTGTATCTGGTGATGATTTCTGTGGGTGGCATTGGGTTAATCACGATTTGCAATTCTCCCAGTAAACCTTTTCGGGATTTACTCTCCTCGATCGTTATACTCGTACTGCACTATTCTCATCAATTTTTTTTCTTTCAGTGATCTCTCTCAATCTCTCTAGGCTTCGCTTCTTATAGCGTATACCGCGTTTAAAATACGTAAATATACTAGCTGATGTGTACCCGGTTTTTTTTGGAATACGGTTATGAGAATTCTCGCTTATCGTTTGGTGGCCATAATTTATTTGACAGCGAAAGTAATGCCTTTTGACGACTATTACTATCTCTAAACAAAGAAACATTCATTTGAAAATTTCGTTTTATTCCAATCATTAATTTTTTTTTCAAAATGTATCTAAATAATTTTAGTTCTTAAGGGCAACGGCTGCGGTGCCAGTTTCATACAAAACTGAATTTTGGTTGGATGCCAAAATACCCATCCAAACGGAATGATCTATTTTTTTTAAATTAAAGATAGTACGGATGAGAAGTTTTTTATTTATTTTTGTTTTAATTTTGTCAGTGTGTGCCATGAAAAAAATCAATTTTCATAATTTTAGAGGCAGCTTAGAAAATTATTTGCGGGTTTATCGTACTTTTTAAAAAATATATCACATTTGCTATGGAAGTATGATTACATAAATAAAAATATAAAAATAAAACATTAAAAAAAAGTTTTTTTTCGGGTCGATATTTTAAATTCTGTATCGCAAATTTTTGTTCCACCGAAAACCTATCAATAGCATAATGCTCATTTTAATATTTTAAAAATAAAATTGATTTTATATTTCATTATATTTTCAAAGCAGATGGGTTAAATTTTTTTTTTAAATCACTGTTAGCCCCTAAATAATTGTTAGAGATGCCTCTAAAATCGCGAAAAATGAATTCCTTTAATCGCCGATATTTCATAAGGTAAAACAAAAATAAATAAAATGTTTCTCATTCGTACTAGATATTTACTAAACCTTTAATTTAAAAAAATATATCATTCAGTTTGGATGTGTATTTTGGCATCCAATCCAGAATTCAGTTTTGTAAGAAACAGCACCGCAGCTGATTTCCATTTAGAAAATATTTTACCCAAACATACCTACTTCTTTTGAATATGTAATCTGTGGATAACCAGAGTTGTATATCTATGGGCTAACCTCAATACAACATGGCGGGTTCAATGTTTTTCATACTAATTATAAAACGTAATAGAAACCGTTTTACATATTGGATTTCATTAAAACTACTCTCTGAACCTTCCCGGCACTAATAAGAACAAACTGTGCTGTTTTCATCGAAACCAGTCCAGTAAGTCCAGAGAAAATCAAGGACAGATGAACAAACATTCATTTTTTATATATAGAGATTGCACTGAATGTAGGGCTAGGTGTTTCTAGAATGTAGGTTTACTGTCCGCTGTTAATCTGTGCGTAGGAGGCGTTGACGTCACTGTTCGCTCATCACTCTGCATCTCTAATGAAATGTCACACTTGGTCTACAAATTATTCACTTACCACGCTCCAATTATCTCTACACTTCTTCTAATCGCGTCATCTAAGATCTTCGGGAGTCGACACTAAACAGCGTGACGTTAATGAAAGAAAGAAGATTGGATGGACGACAGGGATTGAGTACAACAGAGGATAGCGAAATGTTAATGTATGTTGTTTACGTGAGCACTCCTGATATACGTAAATGATGAAAATTGTAAAATATTCCAGAAGAACTATTTTTTTACTTTTTTTTTACGAATACCGCACAAGAGTCCCAACTGCTCCCAACCATCTGAAGCCAAAACAGTGGATTGGGCTGGAATCGAACGCAGGCCGCCCGTGTGTTATGCTAGTGTTCTAACACTGAACCACGTGTTGCTACGCCATGCAGTGTCATTACAGAATAATATCGTAAAATTGTGGAGGATAAGTCAAATCAAATCAATTAATGCTAGAAATCAACAATAAAATAACTGTAAAAACCAATCTTGCGATAATGAGGTCGCTGGGACTTGGCAGCAACACAAAAACACAAAAAAACTTTGCATATAATAACTTACTGTAGACACAACATTAATTACTTCGTAAAAAAAGTACATTATATTCAACCCATGAAGGACTTTTTTAAGGACTTCAAAGTACTGAATATAAAATCTTTACATGTCAAATACATATCCTCCTATTTTAAATTCAAATAAATAAAAAATATATATTTCTGAATCAAACTATAATACTAGATATTCCAACCAATCCAACTATATTATTCCAGCAACGAAAACATCAATGGTACTGTCACGCTTTAATTTCTTTGGTCCTAAAATCTTCAATAATTTAACAACTTGAAATAAAATCAATAGCCAAATACCACAGTTTCGGGAAGGCACTTGGGGACTTTTTGATGAGTGATTGTGATAGTGTTAGTAGCCTATTTCTCGTATTCAGATAGAGGTGTATATATTGTGTAGGTGTGTGGGGATATATGCACGTGTGTATGTATGTGTATATGTATATATGCGTAAGGGTGTGTGTATATGTGTGTACATATGTGTGCGTATTTGTTTACGTTTATGTACGCACATATTTGCACATGTGTGCATGCATGCACACATATAAATAATGAAAAAAAATATACAGATTTTTGTGCATGTTTTTTTCCCCTTTCTATCTTCTACTTTCGTTTATATGACGTTTATATGTTTATACTTTCGTTTTTGACGGCCTCCATGGTCGAGGGGTAAGGCTCTCGACTACGAATCCGAAGGTCGCGGGTTCAAATCCCGGCGTGCGCAAGTAATTTTTATTTAATTAATTTGTGTTGTTTCACAATTAATTCATTTAAAAATAATATATAGTATATTTGCGCACGTTCCAGAGTGGAAGATACTCTCAGTATCGCCCTGGTGAAAGACCACCATTCAGAATTGAAACGTTGCTTGAAATGGCTTTTAGCCGTGTTTGGTGACCAGATCTGAATAGCCAGGTATTTCCCACCTTCCTCTTCCCCTTCCCCTTCCCCTTCTCCTTCCCCTCCCCAATACCTTCAGCCTCACAACATTCCCCAATTGGGAATGCCATAGTCTCACTGGCTCCAGACGGTTGGGAGCAGTTGGGACTCTTGTGCGGTATTCATGTAAAAAAAAAAAATATATATATTTTTTCCAATTTTCAGCATGTTTATATACTAAATCCATATGTTTACACTGGACTTCACACAAAGTAACTATACTCCATTGGTCTCCATAAAACAGGCAGTATGGTGATCTAATGCATCTGCTCCATGTAAATGTTTCCCTTAAATATCATCAATTTTATAAATAAATAAAAAATCTACATGTATTTTATTTATAAAACCCTGAAGAAGGTTCAGGCTAAATCGAAACCAGTTGGATTATGTATTCAATACAGTGTGTTAAAACAAAAATATTTGTGTTTAAATTAAATTTTCTCTGACAAAGTAATTTCTTCCGGACAAAAATGGCTACCTTAATCCGTCCCGTTATCCTTATCGGTATCATTATCTATAGATCTCGATTTATAAGAACTGTCAATATAATTTTCAATTAATTACTTCCCATATATATTTTCCCGAATGAGGTCCTGTGTCCGAGTTCCAGCTGCTCCCGTTACGTTTTTGTGTGTCTTCTGTTCAATGTTTCATTCTAGAGTTTTTAATATTATATTCAATAGTTAAAAAAATATACTACAATGAAGTTCTTACGCTTCAATAAGTTATTCCAAAAAATATATATATTTATTTTTTCTTATTCATTAATTTTTTATAAATAATTACTACAAATTAAACTTGAACACAATAAATAAATTTGTTATTTAATTAACCGGTAATCAATAGAAGAGATTCGTTCTATAAATCCTTTTTTTTTCAAAGGAATCTAATTACATATTCATATATCAAACTTTTCTGCACTAACAATTGTTATTCACAAAATGTTAATATTTTCATATAATATAAAGGAAAAGTTGTCAGAAGCGCAAGAACTACCAAAATAAGAGAATTAACGTAAATATTCCAGTATTCAAAAAATAAATGATAGACCCAAAAGGCGATACTCAAAGGTCATGTCATTTACATTCGTGAAAATTTTGGCAAAAAACATTTTTTTTAAACTCACGAGAATTCAAACGGTATCTTTTTTAAGGGTTCGTTTGCCGCATTTATTTAATATATGATAAAACCACCCCTTGTTCACCATGGCTTTGTAAACTCTCAGTGAGCGTCACAGTGGTGCATTTTTTTACAAAAACTATTCGTGAACATACCTAACTTTTTTTAGATATATTGTTAAAGCTAATATAAATTATTATATTATTTATTTTGTAAAATATTTTATCATTCTACCTTATATACAATATTATAAATCATCGCCAATTCCAATTATTCCGGAAGAACGCCTTTCCGTTTTCAATACCAGCCTACCGATGAATGTTTTTAATTCCCGAAACTCTCTTACATATTTCCCACTCCATTGTTTAGAGTGTCTCGGTAATAAATTCCACGTATATCGTTGCCAATACTCGAAAATTAAAAGCAGAAGCCACAGAAATAACATGTAAGGTGGTTCTTACAAAAAAAAGTTAAAGGATATTTTGAATTTTATAGACAGTCCCTTAAGTCGGCGGGACGATTATCTTAAATCTATCCTTATTACGGTTGAGTATCTTAGCTATTTCCGAAAACTCGTAAAGCTGTCCATAAATTTGACAAAAAATTACATGCTGAATTCGAATCAAGTCATAATTATTTACTTAATAAAATATTGATATTTTAGAACCGTGCTATCAAAATGTCAAATCGTATTGATAAAATCTTATTTTGATAACATTGATAGGATAACGTTGAAAATATTAATTTTGCATCAATTTGAAACCCGTTTTGAAGACATTCGTTGAATACTACGATTGAAATTACCACCAACAAAATCTT
>JAHDVE020005546.1:0-179490 GCA_022606495.2 Halesus radiatus
AATGGTACTCTCTCACCGGCGGGAGATCATATCTGAATAACTGTATCCGATCTCTGCCAGATTCAAAGAGGCACAAGACACAAAGCAGGAAGGAAGTCTCCCGTTATGTCATGCGAAAGCCGAACCTATAGCTTGCAGACTGGTAAACTGAGGTTATACTCCACATTTTGGGGGAGATGCGGGCAAAGCGGATAGTTCGGGCAAAGCGACTTTTTAGATTTAGCGGTGATGTTTCAATGATTGACTTCTTCTTCTTCTGGTTTCCTTTTTTATCAAAGGTTTGCTATTAACCTAAGAGACTAATCATTAGTCACGGCGCTCGCGTCGGTCTGGTGGTTTAGCTAGGAAATAAAATATGTATTTAATGAATTGTGATAAACTTACTATAATTTCTTATTTTGGCTTAACGTGTCACAATTCTTCTCATTATTATTTTTTTATTTACGTATGCTTTAATGAGAACATTTAAATATTTTTATCTATTTATATGAACAATATATGACCAAAAAAATGTGTTCTGTGTATCCTGATGAGAAAAGCTTTGCTTTCGAAACATGTTGACATTTTAATATTAAACAGTGGTGTAAACAAAATACTTCATATTATTTTTTTATAAATTTACAAATTAGTCGAAATATTCAACAAAAGTACGTATATATCTTTTCATTCATCAAGCCTTAGAGTACAAACTTTCCCCGGTCTCCCCTATATTTTTGTCCACTACGGTATATCTGTAAGTCTTTGCATCTCGTGGTAGTATAGGAGCAGCTATTAAACGTAAAGTCTTCGGTCCAGATAGCCGTCGTACTCCGTAACCTACAGATTATAACAATGTACAGGTTACTGAGGCTGGATATCTACGAATGGATATTCGGACCGAAGACTCTGCAATTAGTTATTTGTTGCCGCATTGTCATTTATTATAGGCTGCCGCTGCGGTATCCGTAGGTCTTGGTATAAGTGTGTTTTAGTGTTTAGGTAGCCAATAAATGTGCCCTACAAGTATTGTAAACAACGGTTTACAGCTTGACACGGCTAACTTGGCAGGCGGCTAGAAGAGGAAGTGTGGAAGCTAATGTCTACACTCGGGTAATTAATGAAACTCGGGGAAAATAATGAAACCCAACACCTTAATCGATTACTAATATGTCTACACTCGTTTAATTGAATTATAGACGATTTCTTCATAAGACGTTTATTTTCAGACTTCAGACAAGTTCAAGTTATACGATAGACAGCCCAGCCGACCAGCCCGCCACAATGCTACCAACCTAAACATCATATTTTCGTTCTCACAACTACCAACATGACAGATACATAACAGAAGCCAGTTATTTTTAAGTTTTTTTTTATTTTTTAATTAGGTATTTTCAAAGTAAGTCATTTTTATAATAAGCGATATTTATAGGAAAACTTTGGATAGGCGATGCATGAAACAATATTCTTAAGTTTTTGAATACATATAAAAAGCTTCCATAATTTGAGTAACAGGATAAGCTACCGCCAGTTAATCACAATTTGATCTAATGATATGTGATGGAGTTTGAAACATCTGAACCTTATACGGAAAGTATGCAGTGAATAAATGCATGCTTTTTGATATTTTATCAGAACGTCCGTGAAAGTCACAACTTTGGGAAAACTGGTTCATGCATCACTTTTCAAAATATGTTCCCAATCGTTTTTCCCTAAGACAAATAAAATAGATTAAATGCATTAAATTAATACATTGAATCTCGTGATGCAGTCGACCTTGTTCTCAATTCAACACGGAATTCATTTTTAATTCCTTAACATAGGCCTTGCAACCCTACGATTTTTTAACGCGCGTCACCATAACCATGGCGCGGATATTGTGGGCGTCATCGCAAAGTCGCCGGAGATACTGTGCAGTGTGCAGGACTCCATCTAAACGCCTCTAATCAGCCAGTTAGTAATTCCAAACAGTGTGTATTCGCTTTCGCAGTCCGTATTCCCTAATTTAAAGAATTAAGAAATGTATTATGTATTCAGTTATGACGTCGTAGTCACTACGTCTTTGGTTCATCGATATCGAATCTATCTGTACTAGATCCGCAGGGCGCAAGTTAGTTAAGTAACTGCGAGATACTAGTCAGAAGTTAGTAAATCATTCATCAATGCCAGCGGCGATTCCGTTCGTGTTAGTCCCAGCGCGGCCAAGCCGTTCGTTTCACTAGTTGGGTGGGAATTTCTGAAGTAATCAGTACTAAGTAGTGGGCATCGATGTTATACTTAGTCGATGGTAGGGTGTCATATTATGTATTATCTAGTTGAGTAAGATTGTAATTTTCGTGTTTATTTTATTTTAAAATAATATGTTATTTCCAACACTAGCGCAATTCGCATTGTGAAAAAATCAACCGATTTGATTGATTACATTTTATTAAAATTAGTTTTTTTAATATTAAAGAAATGAAATAAAATAATAAATTCACAATCATAGGTAATTAGACTGAATCGATTCACTACTGCGAATGAATCTGTCCATGTCTAATATCTATATCATAAAAACGAAAACAATTAATTTATTCGAGTACCTTATTGAAGTTTATAAACATAATTGTTTTATTTTATCTTTGAAGATAATATTAACAAACAATTCATCTCAAAATTGAAAAGCTTTACGTGCTAAAAGTGTTATTTTTTATTCTTAAGTATTTAAATTACCACAATTTGTGAGCGCGTATTACGACTCGTTTAACCTTAAACAGTTTTGCGTTATCATCTCTATCATATTACTAAACAGATGTTGTCAATTCACCAAAAATGCCATATAAATTTAAATAAATCAATATGTATGTGAATAAATTATATTTGATCAATTTTACTAGAAGTAGGTAAAATTTGACTTTACTTATGCCACACAGACACGCCAACAATGCACTTCTCTCAGTTTCAGTGATTATAATAATGAAAAAAAACAATTCTCAGTACTTAGGTTTGACGGTCTTCGTAATTGAGTGGTTACGATCCTTGGCTACAAATCCAGAAGTCGCGGGTTCAAATCCTGGCGGGCGCATGTAAATTTTATTTAATTAAATTGTGTTATTTCACAATTTATTGATTGAAAATATTTTTTTATAATTTTTGCGGCACGTTTCAGAGTGCTACATACTGTCAGTATCGCCCTGGTGAAAAACCACTATTCAGAATCGAAACTTTGCTTGAAATGGCTTTAGCCGTGTTTGGTGACCAGATCTGAATAGCCAGGTTCTTTCTGCCTTCTTCTTCTCCATCTCCTTATCCTCCTCAATACCTTCAGACTCACAACACACCCCAATTGGGGATGGCATAGTCCATAGTCTCACTGGCTTCAGACGGTTGGGAGCAGGTGGGAACAAAAAAAAAGGAAAAAGTTTCTCATCTAGCTTCGTGTTCTTCGTGCTGGAAGTTCAACCTGAGAAATTAAGTCATTTTTTGCAACAGTAAACTCTTCCGCATAATTTAATGTTTGTTACGGACTTACGGTACCGACATGCTAGAATATTAATAATTCACACTTCAGAACATAACAGTTGAATGCTTTTCCGTGTATTCTGTAATTGGTCGGCAAAACATAGCGTAATGGGGAATGAGTGCATCTAATTCCTACGTATTACTATGTTATTTGATGTAATGCATTTCTTGAAAAACAGTAAGTAGTTGGATAATACTGCCCGAGTTTAACAGCAGTAAAACTTTAGAACTCTCGTCCTAGCGTCGTGAAATTTGCACAGATTTAACTTTCTGATACTTATAAACTTAGTTTTCAGCTCGCTGCGTCAATTCATCGTGAGCTATTTCTTTAAAAATGTTATATATATACGGAATAGAAAACAACTGAGGCAAGTTTACTGTGCTTTTGTACAATCATCTCGCGAATATGGTATTATTAGTCGGGGTAGTGCCACAAATACTTGCCTGGAGCCTTTAGCAAAGATCCATAAACTAATCGTGAAGGTTATTCTCAAAGTTCCATTAAGGACGAGAACTCGTTTTATTTTTAAGAAACTAAATGTTCCCAACTTTAAAAAATTATATTAAAAAAATATCATGCTGCATCAATTTAAAAATATCCATATGTTTGAAGAAAGAACAAACACTGGAGCCCTAAGACAATCACATGCAAAATCTTTTAATATTCCAGTTTGTAAAAGCTCTTATGGACAACGATGTTTTAAATACAATGCTATTAAGCTATTCAATTCCCTACCTACTGCATTAGAAGTACGCAAGATAAAAGTTCCTTAAGTAAGATCATTGATCATCTCCAATAAAGGTATCAGCTTCTAAATTCGTTTGTGCCTTTAAATTAGTATTCTTTTGAAAAAAAAAATTGTTATCTATTAATCCATTTGTTATCTAAATATCCTAGCTGAACAACCACTCCTGTAAATTTCCATCTCAATACAGGCGTTTCAGACCTAGCGAGATGGGCAATACGTCAGCCGATAACAAATGTTAACATATATATATGTATAAATGTAAAAAAATATATATATTGACCTGGATAATAAATATCGTATTTAAATTTCCTTAACGGACTAGCGAACGGACCAATTAGATGACTGGATCTTGCACACCTAGCGTACACAATGCACATGCCACTCGTTGTTTGAAATTCATGGTGGTAAGGTATGACTACCCAGAAAAATTATCAGTTTACAGTGACGTTTCGCCTATCGCCGTGAAAAAATATAAATATCTGTGAATTCGCTTGTGATTCACTATGGTTTTTATGTTCGATTATCCCAAAAATGGTATATAAATCAAATAACATTTTTTCAGAAACGAATTTTATCGCGCATTTTTCTCAGAGCACATTATTAACATGTACGAGGTGTGTTCAAAAGAAAAGGTGAATTTTTAATTTTCGCGGGCGGTGTACATTCGATTATCGATTTTTTTTGTTATGTTGGTACACATATGTTTATCATATATTAGCATTATCAGCCATTTTGGATCAGTGGTTTGTTTTTGACAACTGGAAAGGTTAGTCACGTTTTTGGGTTTCAGAATAGACAATATTACTCGAAATGCCTTCCAAGTAGATTTGAATGGAAACCAATATCGCAAATGACTTAATATCTTTTGGTTCTAGCCCATTTAGCACGCGTTCTGTCTCTCTTACACTTGCATGACATCGTATATCGCCATCCCATTCTAATTTCATAATAATAATGAATCACAGTTCTGTATTTGAAATTTAAGGCCAGATTGGCCAGACTTTTATCACGAAACACGCCCACATGGCACTTTTTGTGTTATTATTTATTCTATGACGTCGTAATAAAAATAACGGTGGTCTACTTTATATGGTTTAAGCGCCATAAATAAATTTAAAGAAAACGTCCCGCTGATAGCTATATTACATCTCTCTATTTCTCATAAACGACGCATGCAACAGAAATAGAGGTTACACCGGAGTTCCCAATGACAGAACCTGCCGTCATTCTCATAAGGTTCTCATAAGAAGTGTAGAGGAGATGACTAGACACTAGCAGCCAAGCTCTCCTTAAAGACAACTCACGGGGGGTAATTAATATTATCTATAGGGTATGAGAAGGGTATGGGTTTACCATGACGCGATGAAGAGGTATGTTTTTTTTTATGAGGATGAAGCAAAATGATGAAGCTAACTAACGGAATAACTGCCCAAGAATGCGTTTCAATTTGCAATCGTTTAAATTGCTTTAAATGACAGTACCAAGACGGTTCAAAGGTAAAGGGATGTAACTTAAATTATTTTTCTACATAAAAGAAGTAAAATTATGGCTGAATATTCTAGGTGTTGAAACATTAATTCTATAAAATCTTTATTATTACTTTCTAATTACTTTAACTATAACTTCAACCTTTACTACTTATAAACACTAAATTCTGCTTACTTTTACTATAATTATAAAATTTCCATTAAATATTGTATTTTCTTGTTGTTAAAATACTTAAAATATTTAATATTCCAGTATTCTTATTTACTTAAATTACTCGTATTACCCACACAGAGGCAGTGCCTATGAGTTCCTAATTCTTACTATTATAATTTAAATAATGCTAAGTAAAAAAATGTATATAAATTTATGTTCTATTTAAGTTAAAAAACTGTGGAAAGAAAATAAAGGAAAATAAAAATAAATTAAAAACAGTTAAAAATGGTCCATGGTACGAAAAAGGAGAAGATTCTACGTCATGTTCTTATGTAAATAAAATATTTTTAAACGCTTTATAAGTGAGAAAATTTCAATGCGAAGATTGTTTTTGTATTTTTGAAATATGGAAAAGAAACTATTTATTGAAGTTTAATCAAAACTCACTTTAACACTCCTGTTCCGAAGGGGGTAATACCATATACTTACCCTAAATGAAAGTTTTGTGCGATATCTATGTAAGTTAACCCATTCGTGAGTTGAATTCCTCGGCGGGCTAATTCCTCAATCACAACACAAGCAACATATTCCGCTTAATTTGATGATAGTAGGATTTTTCCAAATATTGCCAGGTTAATCGTAACCCGGGAATGATTGCTTTCTTTTTAAAAAAATGAAAAGCCAAAAAAAAGGTATTTTATGCCGCATACAAAATTAAGTTATGTTAAAAAAGCTATTGATCTGATATTAAATGAGATCTGACTTTACTTAAAAAAGCTACAATAATATGTATTAAGTCATGCTGGCTTTTGTACTGTCTCTTTTACTATTTTTCATTCATTAGTGACTGACGCCTGGTCGACGGTTAAAATGGTAGTTAATAATATCTTGCCTGTTACTGGAAAAGGCAAAGGGAATATTAAGAGTCACGATCGTTTCGCAATTTAATGAGGGACCCTAGTGACCCCCCCCCCCCTCCCAGATTGTACATTATTTTTTTACCTTCGGGTATCTAAAGGTTAAGCAAATAAAAAAAAACTTAATAACTTAAACAAATAAGACCGTTTTTACCGTCAAATATCAAACTGTCAAATTCGGACATCTAGCATAACCTAACATCTGATTGAATATATTACCTACTACATATTATATATATATACATGTAATTTCTTCGGAAGATTGGTATTCACTTTGTGGCGTCAATATTATTAAATGAATTAATATTGCTATCTGTTTAATTATTTTTAATTCTTTGTCAATATTATTTTTTGAGGTACGTTAACTAATCTACTCATTATAGAATGAAAAATTCATAATTTTTTAGCAAAAGGATGATGAGATAAATTTTTAATTTACAATTAGACAGATTTGAAATTTTAGATATTATGAAAAGTGTTAACAGTCAATTATATATAATTAATTAGTACACAATGGAGTGCTGATACCAACCCTGATGTATGGCAGTGAAGCATGGAATTGGCAGAGGAAGGATGAAAGTAAACTGAATGCCGTAGAAATGAGATCTCTGAGACGAATGTGTGGTAAAACCATGTATGGTTGTGTGAAAAATATTGAAATTCATAAATAATGCAAAGCTGATGGAAGCGTAATGAGTAAGATTAAGAAAGGAACGCTTAGTTGGTTTAGGCATTTGGAGTGAATGAACGAAGAAAGGAGTGTAAGAAGAATGTATGACGCGAATGTGGACGGAAGAAGAACCCGGGGACGTCCGAGGAAGACATGGCACGATCAAGTGAATCAAATACTTGAGTCGGGCCGTGTCAGAAGTCGGAAAAATAGAAGAGAATGTTTGAGACGATGTATGAATGTGAATGAAGCAAAAAGTGTTTGCCAAGATCGAGTTGTTTGGCGGTCCGTCCTCTCTGCCTCCCCCTGCGGGAAACGACGTAATGATTAGTTAGTTAGTTAATAAACAAATATTTATTTTAAATCGCTTTTCATATTAATATTAATAATAAGAATAATTTATAACCTAAATTTTGTTATTCAATGGTTTTGAATTATTTTTTTATTAATTACGTACCTACTTTAATCACTTTTAGTTTGTGTTTATAATTTGCCCGTTCTTACATTAATGTGTTCTATGTTTATCATTTGTCTATACTTGACATTATTATTTTTTGTCCTGGTAAGGGAAGCTTCGCTTTCGAAACATGTTTCAAAGCAATTCTAATCCATTTATTTATGTATGTGTATATATATATATATATTTTTTTTTATATATACGTTTACTCGTTGTTGCCATAGTAATGAAACGTTCCTCTTTATAAAATTTCTATTTTTATTTTATTTAGTTTAGTACCTACTCAGTTAGTACAACATTCTCCATATTTATATTCTTAAACTCTTCACTGATAAAGTATTTTAGTTTGTTGTTATCTTATTTATAGCAACAACGCTTTGTTTATTGTTAAGGCATTTAATGGGATTACTGTTTATGGCCCTTCCCCTTAATCTATTAAACACATCTGGCCATCGTGGCTTTAAACTGCGGAGTCGTGATTGTGATAATGACCGGGCAATGCCGGGTGCTATTCAACCACAAAGTTCAATCAAAAACACAATACGTTTTGTGCGTACGAATTATATTTTTTCAATTATAAATCATAACGGTGTTAAAGAAATTAATTCGGCATTAGAGTAGGTAAGAATGGTTTGGTCCTGCTGCTGAGAGTTCCTTGGTGACGTTGCATATTTTGTGTGTTATGATCACTAACGTCGGAATTAATAGACTTGTTTAAGTGTGATTTCGACGGCTGGAGTCAAAGTTCACGTGATACCCATTTTGACACCAGCTTTGGCTCACTGCTATCCACGTTCGTGTCGCGTAATTTTGAAACGGTAAGCAAATTACAAAACAATTATAAAAAGGGTCACGCTATATATTCGGTTTTTATAAACAAAACGAACATTTTAATAAGCTGATATTTTACTTAAATTGGCGGCACGCCTAGCTCGCCCCTCTTATTTTGGTTTCTTCCCCTTGCGTGTTAGGGCATTTCCATGTATTATCTCCATCTTTTTCATAATCATCGTTTATGAAAAAGAGGGAGACGATATGACGGAGCTACCAGCTCCAGCGGTTTGTTTTTAGATACCTATCTAAGGAGATCTTAAATTTGAAATTTTGGTCTCCGGTAACATTTTCTTTTACATTTGTCTTAGATCACTTAGCCTAGTAAGCGCCCAACCCACCACCTCGACCATACCTGTCAAAAACCTACAGATTAATATGTTTTTTGGTTAATTAAAAAAAATGTCGTCTGAGACAAAAATTTCATTAACGTTTTTTACTTCAAATAGGGTCACGAAAATGTTAAAGTAAGAATAATAAAAGTACAGGAAAAATGAACACTTAATAAATTAATTAAAAAATCTATGCGTATACAAATGAATGTTTGTTTGTATGTCTGTCCTCTATTTTCTCTAACTTACTACACCAATGTCGCTGAAAATAGCACAGTGTGTTTCTTATTAGTGATGGGAGGGTTTAGAGGTAGTTTGAATGAAATCCAATATCTAAAACTTGCTATAACGTTTTAAAACTAGTATGAAAAACGTTTTACCCGCCATATTGTATTAAGGTTAGCCCATAGATATACCACTCTGGTTAGCCACAGATTATATATTCAAAAGACGAAGGTTTGTTTAGATAGAATATTTTCAAAATGAAACAAAATTAGGTAGCTACTTAAGAACTTTATTATTTACATTTTGAATAAATAATTTTTTGGAATGAAATTTAATTTTCAAATAAATGTTTCTTTGTTTAGTAATAGTAATAGTCATCACAAGGCATTACTTTCGCTGTCAAATCAATTATGGCACCCAAATTAAAAGCAAGAATTTACAACATCATAACTCATCACACATCAGCTAGTAAATAATAAAAGAAAATTACTTAAAAAAAAAATTTACTTTCAAAATGTTAGTTTTCTCTGTTGTCATCAATAGACATGAATGGAGCATTGAAAAATTCATTTAACTGTCAAATTATTTTGTTTGATTCTATCATTCAATTAGATATAGAATTTTTTTTAATGTTAGCATTCGAACGAAATCGGGTAGCAAAGCTATCCATTTTTTTTACTTCTTTTAGAGATTGCTGTAATGTTGCCCGTTTATATTTAATTTATCAACTGTTATGCATTATCATAGTAAAGTTACAATGTTTTAAATTAGACGGAGGTGACAGCAAAAATACACCGATTGTGTAATACCAGACCACAGATAATTTTCCAAGGGTCACAGTAAGTTTAAAAAAAAAAAGAAACACCTTTTCGAATAGGCGCCAAAATATTTCGTTCCGGCTCGAAGAGAAACAAGTGATTGATTCACTATGCGGTTATTGTGCGTTAGGCATACTAATGGAGGCATTCGTGACACTTTTTCTGCATAAATCAACATTTAAAATTCTATGAATTGAGTTCTTTAATGTTTGCAAAAAAGTAGATAAACTGGTCTTCGACACGAATCTTAGTCATACGTATTCAATAACTTGGAATAATTAGCAAAACATAGTTTAAACGGCGTTTTTTTTTTATGTACGGTGGCGAAATGATTGAGTAACTGGTATCCATAAAAACATATTTGAATAGTATACCTATATAATATCTAGTCATCATTGATTTAATGTTCGTATACGATACAATACATTATTTTTTGTTGATATTTTTTTTATTAGAAACACAATATTATTTTTAATCATTGAAGATAATATTAACAACTCTAGAATGAAACATGAAACCGAAAAGACACAGGAAAGAAACAGATAACGGTAGCAGCTGCGACTCAAACCCAGGACCCCGTGGTCCGGGACCTTGCGCTGTAATCCACTGAGCTACGGTTTGGCTGCTACCCTTTTATCATAACTAAAATAATGTACCCATTCGACTTTTATTTATATGGGACATCTGTTAACTTTTTCTACAAGTCTGGGATTAATGCTAAATTTGCAATTAGTTATTGAAGCATCTTAAATGATTGGAAATATATTGCAGTGATATTTATAACCTTCAATAAGTTATTCCAAAAATTGAAGATATAATTCCGATGACCTACCAAAACATTCCAGATAAAAAGCGGTGCAAATTTCAAGCAGCCTGATCTTGTAGTTCAATACGTTTGCTGCTTTTGCTTACAGATTTATCGCTTTTTTGTATAAGAATCGTAACTGCACGGAGTACGTTTATCCGCACAGTTGTTCAAAACTGTGGTTTGATCGCTGAAAAGAAAAACAGAAGTGTGATGTGGGCGTGTTTTATGTGTTGGGAGTAAGATCAAATTTCCCTTAATTAGGTTGAGATTGATGAACATTTTTGAAATAAAGAAATTATTTATTGAACAAATCTTCAATTTCTTTGGCCTGGCTGGTGGGACCTAGGAATCAAAAGGTCTTTTGTAAAATGGGGGCAACAGTTTCATTACAAATTTATATAAATCGCACTCAATGAAATTTTCAGTTTAGTTGGGTTAACTCAACTCATACTCACTTGAAGTGAAATAACACAAATCAGCGCTATACAAATGTTATGTTATTATTATTATTTTTATGAACGGACTGTTTTTTTAAATATAACCACGTATTTGGTGATGTAAAAAACATGCTCTGACATACTCAACTTTGTAGGAGTGCCAAAGGGGGAACTACCAAATGAATGAACTATTTTTTTCAAATACCTACATAATTTTTTTAGTCCAAAATTTCTACAGAGAAAAACGACTTGTATCTACCTCAAAAGAAAAAAAATAATTTATACAATTTTTTTATAATTATTGTGTTTTTAAGAAGCCTTAACGTATATTAATTATATCATTAAAAATTAACTTTAGGTCCGCCCATCCTCAGTGAAGATGCTATCTCGTTTGCAATTATTTCAGAACAATGGCCTTGTTTTCCTACCAGACTTGCTATTTATTGCAAATACCAGGCTAGACACTCCGGTACAGAGCTGCGCTAACTTTGGTACGCGTTCCGCTGGAGGTACGCGAAGCACTTTTCAGGGACTATATTTCAGACCCGACCATATTAACTATGTTTTCGTAATAATTGGCTGGTAGCAGAAGTTGGCAAACTAAAGAATGCCCTTGGTCATTCGTATACCTACTGCGCAGCTTTGCCAAAGTTATTCGGAATGTTTCGTAAATCCAAAACGGTGATTGGTAATTTTTGGAAATGAGTTTCTGCGCATCAACCATCAGGTGCGCTCTTTGGTTTACCTAACTCCACGTTAAATGATCTCCACACTATCGATCAAATTTGTATAAAAGTAGGAATTTTTTTTAGATTCAGTTGAATATTCCATAAAAAAATAAAATATTGAAATTGCAGCTCTGCTACCATAACATAAATTCATGTTCCTTTCGATTTTCATGTTTTAATTTCTATTTTAAATTCGCTTGATACCTTATACTGAAGAAATTAAAAATTTCCCGCTACCTTTGCATTAAAATGTCTGTCATAAGATAAGATGCCTACATATTTAGCGAATAAAACTTATTTGACTTATTTTTTTTAAAGTTAAATGGTTAATGGATCTGTGAATAAAATACCCACGCAAAAATATGTGAAAATTTAATTACGCCAGAGCTCAATAATAGAATGTCAGTGGGACCCAAACTGAGTAATCAGTTTTGCAAGGTTTACATAATATGTAAAAAGTCTTTCAAAAAACCCCTCGGTAAAATAAATTTCCATCTGACATAGCAATGTTATGCGATAATGAACATTAAAGTAGCTTTCTATAGTGCCCATTTTCGCATGACATTTCAGTTTCAAATGGAACCTTGTTATTCTAAGGTGTTAATATATATATTGCATTAATTTTATGAAATAATTAAAGATAAAATATCACAAAAAAATGCTGGGGCATAATTAAGATTTTTGAAAAACGTTTTCGGGCCTCTGCTGTTTGTTATTTATTTATTTTAATGAGCGTGTTTGTTTGTCTTCGCTGATTTTCGTACATTTATTTGATCATTTCTTTTATCTTAGTGGAATGCAAGATTACTCTGACTGCTTTATTTGCAATTATTATTAGGTACTCGCAGGAAGCGAATTTGTTAGAAATCCACGGAATGCTACAAGTGTTCACTAATTGCTAATAAAACTTTACATAAGTAAATTACTTTATACAGCTTTATCTACTCGTAAACATACTAAAAATTGTATAAATAATGCAAAACAAAACCGCATATTACTCGATACAAATCATAAAAATGAACAGCATTAAAAATTATTATGACTTTAAAAATACATTCAGATAAATTTTTTTTAATGATAAAAATAAATATAGATCTTCACATCCCTAACGTCACTTTACCCCATCCGAAGGGCCAATTCGTATCAATGTGGAGAGATTGACAACTATTGTGACGTCATATGGTCACTTATTTATAATATGCATTGTAATTGCGTTATCACATATTGTTTTATTTTTTATATGTCTACTTAATTTATGCTTTACTCCGGAATCTAGGAGGTTGGTGAAACTCCGCACATAAAGTATATAACTTATACCTACATACCAGTGGCATGCATTGCTCTACGTCCAAAGGAAAGCTGTGTTTAGTTTTTTTTAAGTTCGAGTATGAATATTTTATTAGAATCTTCCTCAATGAGCGTACAAGCGTACAAGTTCTATAATAATATACGTAATTAAATCCCCACAGGGAACACAATTTGATCATATCGAGCAGACAGAAAAAGTCGAAACAGTATGCGGATGCATGCTTGGATTTGCGTTATGAATCCCGCAAAAAAAATATTGCTGATTGACTTCGGTATAGTGAAGTTCCTTGTGGCCATAGTAATAATAGTATGGCCACAAGGCAGGTTGCAACTAAAATGTTTAATTTAGCAAATAAGAACAATGTATACATGTAGAACGATTGTGTCATAAATATACTCACAATTTTTTGGAAAAAATGCATTTCATTGTAAATTTGTATACGAGTATTAATTATTCTATTCCTTTTAATTTATTTTTATGTTTCGATTTTTTTAACGAGCACGCCACTGCTACATACATACATAGATAGATACATAAATCAATGAAAAAAATTCTATACAATAAATGAAAAAAAAAGTTAAATAATAATAAGATCAATGTCATATTCTGTAGTCATGGGTAATATGTAAGTCTCTGCAATTCCCTATTTATAGAACAACTCATGCTATAAGATTCTCAGACGATAGAGTTGATGCTCTTACTGGGTCTTTCTTTGAGACTAGCAATCCTCAGGTCCTTCCGCAAATATCGTTGAAGCGCTGCAGTAGCGCGGTAGCTCAAACAGCATTCTGTGTAAATTATTATAGTGCACTTGCTAATGATTTGATGAAGTTTGCCTGAATTTGTACTATAGTCCACAAGTGTACATATGCATATAGAAGGATCGAAATAAGATACCTTTCACTTCCCTTCTGCATCGAAAAATGCGACGGGTATTATTAATAATATATTTTGCAGGAAATATGTCGTTACATAAATTAAATGACACCAGTTTAAAAATAACAGTCTCTCGGTCAGTAGGTAGTGGACTAGGTAGTGGTAGTGTAGTAGATGAGCAGTGTACACCGTGAACGGCTTCCATTGAATGAACGCGGGTTCGATGAACCGCGCAGTGTTGCAGAAAGCACGTGGTACGGTATCTGTTGAGAATTCAACCGCGTCGCTATGAATTAACCTTGATTGTGTGAAGGGGAGACAGGGGCCACGATTATATCTACAATTAAAAATAAAATAAATTTGCTAATTAATTAATCACATTTTATTCGAATTATTTTTGAAAAGTCAACATATCGATGTTTCAGTTAAAAAATGTAATAATTTTGCAATTTTGTAAAAAATTTGCAATTTTGTGTGAAGTATAATTACATGGTTAGACTACCGATATACGAGTATACCAGTTTCAAATTGTAACACGTGGTAATGTAGTTCTTTTAGAATTATGCGTTTTAAAAATATTTATCAGTGATGATTTAGAATACTGGTTACAGTATGGTAACCAGTATTCTAAATCATCACCATATGTTAAATCAGAAATATCACAACTGTTTTATATCCAAACTGTGACAATGACGAAAACCCTGTGAAAACTCAATAATATTATAATTTTTTTTTATAATGTTATAAATATAATACGTCTTTTAGAAATCCTACAATTTCATTAAAATCTACAAATGAAATTAGATGTACGAGTACAGTAGAAGATTAAATCTTGTTTCATAATTATCTCAAAACTGCGTTTATTGAGTTGTTGCACTTTGGAACTGAAGCATCAATATTAAGTAAGATCTTATGTAAAACTGGGATAATGGACTTTAAAAGTATTTTTAGACGAACTCTTTTTGTTGTTTGATTTTTGCTGTCAAAGTGCAGTTCTAAATATGAGATAACATTATTTTTATTTATTTATTTTTTATTTACATGTTGCATTTATAATTTACAATTCCATTTTAACCTCACTAGGACTAAGCCTATTTTATTAATCGTACTTTTAAATGGTTAATAGGATGGTAAAAATTTTAATTCATTTTATGTTCATAATGAAAATGCAAAATTTCATAGTGTATTGTCCCTTTCAGTTTGGCGTATTTTATTTTCTAGCACCGCAGTGGGGGTGTTTGAATTCTTGGTAGACAAAATGGCGTCTTGTCATTTGACAGGTAAATGGATATTGGTAAAATTGGCGTAATATTTTATAAAATCAACAGCAAAAACAAAAACGTTACTCATAGCAAATACCATTTATGACAATACCCCTAGCTCTTGACATTTGATGACAACATTCTACACTAGCGCCCTCTAGCGTCCCGAGTTATACGAATTTTTTTTTTCATACATTTTAATAAATTTTCTGTGAAATATATTCAAATTTTAGAAATCGAAAATTCAAAAAATGAGTATTAGGTGACCACGTAAGATTTTACTCCATTTTTGTTCATGTATATATATTTTTTAAAAAAGTCCTTCAGGATTGTTTTAACATTTAAAGCGTTGCTGGTCACGCACTGTCCTATTTTTTTATAAAGAAAATAAAATATGTATTACAACATCAACAGTCTGGAAGCCTATAGCCCGGTCCGCAGTATGTTGCCAGCATTTTGATAAAGCTACAAATCAAATTTTATAGATGTAAAAAAATATATATACATGAAAAAAAGGATTATAATCATAGGTGGGTAACATTATTATATATTTTTCGAATATTCGACTATAATTTATTAAGAATTTATTTCACATAAATCCATTTAAATGAATGAAAAATCCCAATTCGCACAACTCCGGCCGCTAGGGGGCACTAGTGTAGCATGTTGCCATCTCAATATATGGTAAATGTCAAGAGCTGCGTATATTTGTATTTCTACGGTATTTACTTATAGCCCCGTGTATAACTTTACCCCACCTCTCCCTACAACTGTCACATCACGCTGTCCCACATAACGTAGCATAATAACCCCGCAGCGGCCGCCCAACGTGTGGGCTCATGACCGAATGCCCGGGGCTAGTTGTTACAAGTTATTAGGTGGTTTGGTGCGGTCCATTGGCACAACGGGACTTAGCGTGACCCAACGCCGGCAAGATTCCGTACTTGGACTCAATACGTAACTCAACATAACATGAGTTAAACTTATGGCAATGTTACGAGGGTATGTGGCGCGTAGTCCATATAGGTTGAAAAGCTGTGCCTCCCTCAAGAAAAATTAACAAAATAAAGAAGTGAAACGATAATAGAAAAATACGACAAATTTCTAATCAAAATGAATTTGGCAAGGAACTTGAACATTAATTTATTAGTTGGTCCTAACAATCAAAGGAAGAAGATAATAAATTAACCATTTTCAAATTTTCAATGAAAAACTACACACATTCTATTTTGGTTATAGAGCAATGCAAAATAGGTACCATGAATTAATGAAAATCTCTGTGTGAGAAGCATTAAAAATTCGAGGACAGTAAACTCTAGCGTCATTAAATTTGAACTGCACCATTTCCAAAACATTCCAGACATAATAGATGCGCAATTTTCATGACGCCAGAGCTAATCGTTCTAGATTTTTGCTGCATGTGTGGTCTCGTAGTGTAAACCAATTTTCAGCATATTGCACATAACATTTCAGTGTACCTCACATTAAATGATTCCTATTCCGACATTTCCCGAAAATATATCCGGGAGAAACAATGGAAACTTTACATTTTACAGACGTAAATTATAATATTCCTTCAAAATATGGGGAGCCCTTAAGGAAGCTGCCAATACTCACAAATCCGCCAATCTGTCTTAAATTCTCTCAATATCAATGATAAAACTGTAAACTTCACAACGAACCCTGACACAATTGTCAATCACGTCAAAAAATTCTTTGCAAGCATTGGCTCAGAACTAGCAAAAAATCTCACTCAATACTCATCCACTTGGCCCTAGTTAACACTCAACCACGAAAGAATGCCTCACCCGTTTCGTTATTAAAACAGTTACGCAGGAAGATGTTACTAAAGTGATAAAATCTTTCAAAACACCTCCACTGCTGGCATTGTTGAAATAGCCAACACTGTTAAAAAAATACCACCTGGTATAACCCGTCCATTAATTCATCTCCTTAACATTAGTATTCGTCAAGGCCCTTTTCCCAGTGTTCTAAAATAAGTCCTTATTATCCTTTTTTAAATCAGGCTCTAAACATGACATCAATAACTATCGCCTCATAACGCTGCTTAATTCCCTTTCCAAATTATTTGAAAAGATTGTGAATAACGAACAGCCTTATGAAATACCTGGAAAACAACAACCTACTGTCACCCTATCAATTTGGCTTCAGAAAACGCAAAAGTACCAATGATGCCATAGCCACAGTCACCGACCATATCTCTGGAAGCCTGAATAAGAGCTCGAAATGTCTAGCTGTATTTATCGACCTCTGCAAAGCTTTTGATACTATTTCACATATTAAGTTGCAACGTAAAATGTTTAATATTGGTATTAGGAATAAGGAACTAGACCCTTTTTCTAGTTTCTTATCAGACCGATCCCAATGTGTTAAAATACGAACTACAAAGAGCCATAATCTGCCAATCAGTTATGGGTTTCCCGAAGGCAGTGTCATGGGTCCAACACTATTCCTTATATATATTAATGGGTTGTGTAGTGTAACATAGATGCCTCAATTATTAGTTTCGCTTATGACACAGTCCTATTATTCCAAGCAAAAGACTGCCCAATCGTTTTCGCCAAAGCGGAAGAAGGAATTCAAAAGATGAAAAATTGGGCTTGATTCTAACTCACTAACATTGAACGTACCGAAAATTAAATATTTACTTTACACTAGTAATCATACTACAAACCTAAACCTAACAATAAAAATACGTGAATGCAAAAACACAGCTTTGAATCGATATTGGGACTGCCCATGCCTCGAACAGGTAAACAACATAAAATGCCTAGGACTCAAATTTAAATTGGAAATAACATATTCATAACACTACAAATTAAATTCATAAATCTATGTATTTTTCCAAACAAAAACTAAATTTTCTTAATTTCGAGCATTTAAAATCAATATATTACTCACTGTGCCAATCGCACACAGAATACGGAATATAAGGTTGAAAAATGTATTAAAGCTCAAAATTTATCATAAAAATAATTCTGAAACTTCCTCTTTCCACCAGTACCGATACGATCTTCAATACCATTAATGTTATGAACATAAAGCAACTCTATTTTTTTATTTTTTGTATGAATACCGCACAAGAGTCCCAACTGCTCCCAACCGTCTGGAGCCAGTGAGACTATGGCATCCCCAATTGGGGAATGTTGTGAGGCTGAAGGTATTGGAGAGGGGAAGGAGAAGGGGAAGAGGAAGGTGGTGAAATACCTGGCTATTCATATCTGGTCACCAAACATGGCTAAAAGCCATTTCAAGCAACGTTTCAATTCTGAATGGTGGTTTTTCACCAGGGCGATACTGAGAGTATCTTCCACTCTGGAACGTGAGCAAATATACCATATATTATTTTTAAATGAATTAATTGTGAAATAGCACAAATTAATTAAATAAAATTTATTTGCGCACGCCGGGATTTGAACCCACGAGCTTCGGATTCGTAGTCGAGAGCCTTACCCCTCGACCATGGAGACATCTATGCTAGGAACATTCTGGTTAACTTGCACCAAAACAATAAAACGTAATATAAATCAACACAAACTCTACATAATACACGAAACAAAAATAATGAACTACTCCATGCTCCTTTTGCTATAAAACTACTTTTGGACAAAGAAAATTTAAATGTACAGCATACAAATTATTCAATTTACTACCAGCAGACAAATAAAAACACTGACTAATTTTAAACATGAAATAAAACATTGTATTATTAAAATGGGTCGACCCATTATTGCTATCAACTGTAAAACACACACGAGTACATAGTCGTGTTTATGCAAACTACGGTAAAACGCATACTTAGTCGAGTCTATTCCAATTTTGAATTTATCTTTGTCTCTAGGCATATGCAATCCTATTTTTATATATATTTCCCTTACCTGAATTTTAAAACATCCAAACCATCATTTACAACCTAACCTCTATTTAACCCTTTCTCTCCCAATTTAATTTCTTGGGATAAAAAAATATTTAATATTAGATTGTGTGTAGTGAAATTATTTGCAAATTTTTTGTATATTTAATTTTTTTTTTAAATTATGGTTTATGAAATACTCAACGTCATTTTAAAACGACTGTGGCTCTGAGTGGTAAATAATTAATTAGTATGTAGACAAATGAAATATTTTTGCTATCTTATAAACTTTTTTGTTTACATATTCATTGAGAAATTTTGGGACGATAAAAACATATATAATATATTATTTTTGATTGGAATTTTCTTGTAATATGTAAGAATGTACGTTATTCTATAAATATAAATAATAAAACATATGAAATAACAATAAATACCTTGTGTGTTTTCCGGTAGTAGAGGAGTCGAATCACAGAAATCTAAAAGGTGCGAACATCGGTTTTTGAAATGAATTGTGTTCGGAGCCCATCTAACCCAACGAAAAAAAATAGTGTTGTCAGGGAAAGATCACTAAATCATTTTTAAAAATCCGCAAATGAATAGGGTTAGTACTTACTTTGTAAAATATTCTCAAAGTTTTTTTTTAAATTACTCTGGGTGAGAAAGGGTTAAACACTTAAAGTATATCCTAAAATCTAACATCTATGTTCTTATATTAATGTTATTCCAACTATTCTTTTCTTTCTCAATTTTTATTATTGTTTACATATTAGGATTATACTTAATTTATTCTTTTTTAAATCTTCCGTTAACTTAAAAAAGAAATGTCACTACAGTGTTATTTAACCATATTAAATAATGTATGTACCTTCGGTTAATAATTCAGCAGAGACCTTAAGGGGAACGGCTGCGCTGCCTGTTTCATACATAATTTAATTTTGGATTTGAGGCCAAAATACCCATCTAAACTGAATGACATATATATTTTTTTTTAATTAAAGGTGTAGCAAATATCTAGTACGTATGAGAAGTATTTTATTTATTTTTGTTTTAAAGCCATGGCCATGAAAAAAAAATCATAATTTTAGACTCAACTTAAATTATTTGCGGGTATACTTTATTTAAACAAATATATATCATAATTGATATGTAACTATGATTACGGAAATAAAAAAATATAAAAACAAAACGTTTAAAAAAAAACTTTTTTCGTGTCGATATTTTAAATTACGTATGGCAAATTTGTGTTCCAACGTAAATTGGTCGTTTTTAATTTAATTTAAAGTCCACCATAATGTTTATTTTAACTTTTTTTTTATTATGTTTTCAAAGTAGACGGGGTAAAACTTTTTTTTTTACATCACCGTTAGCCCCCAAATAATTGTTAAAAGTGCCTCTAAAATCGCGAAAAATCAATTCCTTTAATGGCCTATATTTCATAATGTAAAACAAAAATAAATAAATTACTACTAATCCGTACTAGATATTTACTATATTTTTTTATGAAAAAAAGACCATCAGCTTTAAGTGAGTATTTTGGCCTCAAATCCAAAATTGAGTTTTATATGAAACATGCGCAGCCGTTCCTCTAAAATAGATGATTATTATTAACAACGGTATAACCTCACTAAAGTAAAAAGTAAATCGGTCACATTAGCAATCAACATACCTATTCTATATATATATAATGAACGACAAACGAGTAGAGATTGCAGTCCGGATTGCAAAAGATCCGAATTTTCGGATTGTTCGCAATCAACATTTGTGGAATTTTAATATCTTTAATTTATCTGGATTTGAAAATTTTATCAAAATAAGTTATTGGCAACGCAATGTCATATGAAATGAACGCACAACGGACTAATAGGCATGAAATACCTACTTAATATGTAGATTTCAATTTGGGAGGAGGGCATGGGTACCTCTACCATAGGTAACCCCAAGTGGTACGCTACGTTTGGTGACTTAGCAGGGGTGCCCGGATGAATAGAGTGAGGTTTGTTCAGCTCTTGGCGGCGGATGCTTCTGCCTACCAGCTGCGTGGTTGACCAGTTCCCGGTTGTGGGGGACCCCTTGACCCCTCCAACCGGGATGGATTATTGCGTCCGTCACTCCTGGACACACTGACCCCCAAATTCCTATCCATCCTTTATACCGCTTTTATTCCCAAACTACCCCTCCTTTATTTCCTTAAAAAATACTCTCCACACCCCATCCCCAAAGATGACATAGGTCCTGAGGGAAATTATTTTCCTGGGGGCCTCCTGTGGAATTAATGTAATGTAAAAAAAGAAAAGAAGGTGTTTCTAAGATATTCAATGTAAGAAAGTACAAAATATTATTTTATCTCACACTAAATATGTGGATGTATGAATAGGATAATGCACCCTACTTAGAGTACTTGGATAAGTTGAATTTTTTTAAATATTTAAATAGGGTAGCCTCTTAACATGTTATTTTTTATGCTTGAAAAAAATCCGGTTTTTATCCGTATATCAGAGTTTTGAAGACTCGGATTTTCAGAAACGGCTCCGGATTTGCAATTCCTAGAAACGCGGTATTAAGCTTAGACACGTTTTTCTCTCTTCAATGGAAGTATTAAATTACTTATATTAATAATAATAACTGCGATTATCTTTTCCAAGATAAATATATACTATTATTAATATATTTAATTTGTTCATTACCTATGTAGGTCATAGATTTTTTGGTAGGCCTTGGCGGTCAATTTATTGTTACAATCGTCCAATCACTTCATCTTCTCAATTTTCTGATGATCATAATAATCATTTGAAGGTCGGAGATCCCATAGATCAAGCTGAAATTTGAATAATGCCTTCTTAACTGACGGTTTAAAGAAAATTACCAACGTAGAAGCGTTAAGAAATGATTGCTACGGGCAGGGACGGACTCGGACTAATGCACGATTTTTTAAAGCGCCGCAATATGGCGCTAGCTGAATAGTACCTATTAAGAAGGAATTTAATGAACGCTGCGAAAGTTGCAGGATCCTGATTGAATGAGTAACAGTTTTGACACACACACTTACCTCGTTAATAGGTACATGCGGGTAAAAAAAATTGTCTCTCTTTTAAAAACATTATGTTTATCTTATTGCATAAAAATATTATCATTATTTCGAATTAATCCCTCTCCGACGTTCCTCTCCCCCTTAATTACTTTATATTAATGATTTGTCAAAATGAAATGCTAATTTGGTACATTTTTGAAAAGTTATTGAAATAATGATTATAAAAAAATATGAAAAAATACCGTCTCTAATTTTGAAACTGTTCATGGTGAAATTTCAATTTAATACGATTCTTTAAAATAATTATTATGAGTTTTTTTTTATTAAAAAAAAATATTTTAAGAAATACAGTGTTATAGATAATTAATGTTACATTACCTTTTTATCTATCATACCGTACGAAAGACGAAAACAGGAAGGAAGGTATTGAATTTCGAATCTATGTATAAACTCAAATTTGAGACGCACAGGTTACACTTATGCATAGCGCAAACTTCTGTAGAGCATCGAAGCACTAATGGATGAATCTATGGCATCACTGGCATCCCTATTTGGGTAATGTTGTAAGGCTAAAAGAATAAGGTAGGGAAAATATTTAGGGGAAAGGGAATGGGCAGTACTTAATTTGCTGTTCAGATCCACCAAACATAGCAAAATACGAGTATAATGCCTATGGATATCAGTAGATACTTATTTACTGGTGATGGGTCACTGTTTGACACTTATTTACCAAACGTTTCAGTACCTACTATATACTTGAATTCAAATAATAATCAACTAATTGTAATATGAGTATAGACTGATAAATCAAATTGGGCGTTGTTCCACATTGATATATTCACTATTTTCTAAACTAAATGGTAACTAAAATATATATACTGACAATGCGATGAACACAATTAGACCTTTTCCCAGCTATATTAATTACTTCATATATAAGTCTTTGAAATGTGGAAACAATTATGGACAATGATAAAGAATGGACTGTAACTGAAAACCAATTTGCAGTTCATCATCGTTGGCCAGAATATTTTATATCAATAATGTTGTGAAAATATTATATCAATGATCTATATTACCCACGCACAACATGAGTTCTCATTTAAATTTAAGAAAAAATAAAGTTCAATAATAATATTTATGTCGAATTGATCACCTCGGTAGGAATAAATGTTTCAAATGGTAGTAAAAGGTATCCACATTTATTATTGGATGATTTACAGAACATAACATAAGTAATAAATGCAATTTAGATGCGCATTAAAAAAATTCATTGAACACATTCGAATAAACAATTTTTTAGTTTTGACACAGTGTCGTAACGGTAAACATCAATAGAACAATCCTTATTACCAAGTCTGTCCAGTCTTTGCATTATTATCGTCAAATAGTATTAAAACATATCCACGCTGAGTAACTTTCATAGAATGGAATTTGTATGGTAAGTTTAACAGTGAGTCCACCCATACTGTGCTAAACGTAGCGTTTACTTGGTAGGGGTCTAAAACACTTTTCCACCTTCACTACTTTCACTAGAAATAGTCATAATCCACAGACCTGAGCATAATTAACTAATTATTTTATGTACTAGCTGAATTATCCGGCGTTGCCCGGGGTTAGTAGTGGTTTGGAGTCAAGTTTTATAATCCCTACCCCTACTTCCTACCCCTACTACCTACCCCTACCCAGTAATTTTCCTCTTATTTTGAACGTCAATAATAATAATAATAATTGGATGATTTATATAGTGCCGTTTTTGTGAAAAATCTCCTCAGGGGCGCTGTACAAATATTACTTTCTATTCTCTATCTAATTATGTACACACAGATATAGAAAAACATACTTACCTGGCAGATCGCTTCAGATGAACACAGTTTTTGTAGAAAATTTAAGCTTAGCGAATATATGTATTTTACAAAATGACCTCAAAAAGCTTAAGAAGTTTTGAATGGATATTTACTTTTTTTACACTTTTAGTTGTTTACAGTGTTGCGGGCTGTGGACGCATTTGCGCACCGGTGCGTGAAAAAAAATGCTTATTCTATAAGTGACTTTAGGTAAGCACTAACCGGCTAGCCTAGCTAAGCAATTTACGTGTGCAGAAGCGATTACACACTGTGTACAAATTTTCATTATGAAGTACCAACAATTGGCCTTAAGGGTGAGAAAGGGGAAAACCTAATCTAACCTAACCTAATTAATCAATTATTTAGGCTAGATTAGGTAATCGATGTAGTTTAATGAGTTTATACCATTTTTTTTAAATGTGCCGATTTATATGTGTGTTGAATTTCCATGGAACCTTTTTATATATATATATATTGTAAAACATTCCCTTCTTTCATCAATATATTGATGTTGTCTTGCCAAACCGTTTTTGATTATTAAAGCATTAGTTTCTAAAAACTGAAAATTGAAAAAATAGCCTTAGACCTGGAAAAATTCTAGAAAAAGCACTTCATTTTGACTTGTAACACCACACTGAAGGCCCTGAACGAATTCTCTTTCCCTATGTCGTTCTTGGGTGAATGATAAAGGGCGATTGTTGTGATTTAGCTTCCACCATGCCAAAAAAAATTCATGTGGCAACATAAATGTAACAGAAAAGTGTGCCTTAAAATATATTTACTGTTTCTTTCTAAATAATGCATGGATACCATAATAATAATATTCATAAACCCATTGCAATATATATTTAAAATTCCTCAACAATTTAATATTTCGTTAATTTTGTTAAATTATGACATTATCCTTAGAAGATATTTTTTGTCCATGAAATTGCTAATTTAAATACGCATTTGAATTTCGTATATGCAAATTACCACAAACAATAGAATAGTAGGTAAGTTCCTACTTTGCAGTACCTACTTATGCGAAAAATATTATTACATAACAGTTCTCGCGTGATACTGATCTGGAAGTAGGTACAGCTTGACAGTAATAACTTTGGAAGCGGAAAAAATAGGAACTAAAGACGCGATGTTTTTTGTTTTTCGATTGTAAAATTATTTTCAATTCGGCTTCTCCAAATTTCAGCGATACAAATGAGAAAACTTATGAAAAGTGAAGTAGGAAACAATATTCTTAAGGTTTCGACGTTCCTGGACTTATGGGAATCTATTAAAAAACCAAATAACTCAAATACTAGGACGACTTGTTACTAATTAAAGTGGAGTCAGCTTTACGAAAAAAAATAGTCATGAAAAGAGTCTACTGTTCTTGATTGGTAACTGTAATTTAAACCATGTAATTTTAATTAATCACAGATTCTAACACGCTCCTTTGATTAGTCCATTATCTTCTCTATATATATGCAAATGAACGTTTGTCTATATGTCCTCGATTTTATCGAAATTTACTAAACTGGTTTCGGTGAAAATAGCACAGTTTGTTCTAATTAGTGCCGGGAAGGTTTAGAGAGTAGTATGAATGAAATCCAATGTGTAAAACTGTTGCTATAACGTTTTAAAATTGGTATGAAAAACATTGAACCCGCCATGTTGTATCGAGGTTAGCCCATAGATATACCACTCTGGTTAGCCAGAGATTACATATTTAAAAGATGAAGGTTTTTTTTTTCGGTAGAATATTTTCAAATTTTAAAACACAAGTAAGTACCTACTTAAAAACTTTTTCTCCTTTTAATATATTTTGAAAAAATAAATTTATGGAATGAAATAATATTCTCAAATGAATGTTTCTTTGTTTAGAGATCGTAATAGTAGTCAATATAACTTCGCTGTCAAATTAATGATGGCACCTAAGCAACAAGCAAGAATTCGCAACTTTATTAAAAATAAAAATAAATCCGAGCAAGGCCGGGTACACATTAGCTAGTATTAAATATAAACACACTCAACTTATAGGAATCCATCAGTTAATAATTCCCAAATACGCTGATTCTTAAATTTTCATTACAATAAGGAACTCCCGTCCTTTTTTGTTTATTTTATCAATAATAATAATAATAATAATCGGATGATTTTTATAGCGCCGTTTTTGTGAAAAATCACCTCAAGACTAATGACTCAAGACTAAAGACAAGACTAAAGACAAGACTAAAGACTAATGACTTTCTAACTTATTTAAGTAGTTACATTTTATTTTTCTAAAGTTAGTTTTCACAGTTAAATTAATTTTGAAAGTTAAAATTTTTCAAAGCCCGCCAAAACGCTCCAAATCTAGGGCCGGTCGGTTTTAAGGTTAGAATGTCAAATGTTAAAACAAGGATGAGCTTTATCATATATAATTTAATGTTATATTCAGAGTAAACCATAACTAAACATAAGTAATAAAACTATGTTCTTTTTTAGAAACTTTAACTCAAAGAATAATAATGGTATTTAACATTAACATTATCATAATATCCGTATTGATAATTGGTTTGTCCATGAATATTTTTATTTCTTTTATTTATAATAGTTTGTTCATATTGACAGGGCCCAGGCGTCGGGAGTTCAATTCCTCTTCTGGCTAAGTCCTCCATCACGACACAAGCAACATATTTCGCTTACTGAGATGGTAGCAGGAGATTTTCAAATATTGTCAGGTTATTCGTAACCTGGGAATGTTTGTCGATTACAAAGAAGTGACGCAAATTATGTTTAAATTTCACCAAAATTAAAAAAAATACATAGAATACAAAACAAAATCAACAAATAAAAATTTCCGTACAAATCCAAAACCAGAATACGCGTGAACGACACCCGTAACGTCTGATGTTCTAAATACAATGGTACCAACATAACATGGTGTTTTATTCACTTTTAGATAACGATTTATTAATTCTACGTATTAATAAAACTTTCGTATTCTGAACCGGCGTTTGCTGATCTGTATGAATATATATACGTTTTTTTTTATGACGAAATGTTCGTGTAACTTTGCACGGGTACCTATACCCAATATCTATGGTGTTGACGCCATACTAACTACAAAGTTATCCGTGTCAAGCTATAACATGATTCCCATTATGGCAAGATGTCTACGGTCTCTATGGAACAATACAAAATTGAAAGTGATGAAAAAACGCACAGGTTTCTTGGTAATAATATTCCTTTCACAGTCAATAACTTGGCTAATTGCTATGGCAATTATCCACTCATGCGTTACGCTGAAGAATGTACTGTTCGCTGTACGCCTATAGCCCGTAGCCTGCAGCCTGTAGCCTGTATGTCATTGTTCAGTAGTGAGTTACAAGCACATGCTATGTATTCTCCATACCGATTGCCTGAATGGAACAGAAATTGAATGTAAAATATTTTGTATTAGGACCGGATTTGAAAATATTAATTACCTACTTAGTTTTATGTTTTACTAACTGACTTTGTCCAATTTTTAACAGGTAAAGCGTAATTTCAAAGATTCAGGGGTCATTAATAAAATGACTTTATATAATAAAATATTTGCCTTAATACGTTAAACGTTAATGTGTCACTTATATGCCTACTTCATAAAGTAATAAATTTTAATTTATTGAGCAATAATTACCACTAAAAACTATTTTATTTTTATTTTTGTTGTCTGTGCCGGCCCTGTAAACATAGAACAATACCATTCGTTGGGAAATACAAGAAAAATGGCTAGCGGAATACACGCTTTCACACGCGCGCACCGTAGAAAACCACGCACAACTGAGGAAAGTTAAATCGACATGTCGATTTTCAATTCATTCGTATGCGACGTACCATCCCTAGCATATGTATATTAATACTCTAATTTTAAAAGCGGCATTTTTTTTCAAAAAATTCCATTTCTGCTTGCGTTCTCCCACATCTCGCTCTGCAAAGGGGTCCATTATCGCGTGAACCGCATTAAGTGGCGTCAGGAGTTCATTTGTTTTTCTAAGCATTCAAATTTGAACAAGTCTAAAAAACAGTTCTTCAGTCGTAGAAAAATCAATAGATGTCCCATATAAATAAAAAAACGGATAGGTATGTCCGATACACTATCTGTATTTCAATTATATTCGGGTAGAATTTACTAATCACAGCAAAGATACCAGCTAATAATATGGGATTTAATGGAGGATAATATTGACAAGTCATGAAATTGAGGTAATATCCGCATTAAAAAAAAAAATTAAAGTTGGTGTTTGTGAAAATTGAGTGTTTCTTTTTTTTCTTCTCGGCATTTTAAAGAAAACCCTTCAACGTATTTTTTGAGGATATTCAACATTGTAAAATATTTTGTACAACATACGTAGGACGGTCAGAAAAATGTCATATTTCTGATTTGATTTTGATAAATACTAAGTCTATGAATATTTAAAAAAAAAAACATTATATTATTAACGTAATAATATTATCATTATTTCGAAACAATCCATAATCCCTCACCCTCTTAACTCCATAAAGATTTTTTTTTACCTATTTTCATTAAAATGATTCATTCATGTTGCGTATCAACGTATTTAATTTAATTGAATAACTGAAACGTTTTCAGAAGGTTAAACCCACAGCAGCGTGAAATATTAACAATGATAATATTATGCCACATAATATTCTATTAAAACTGAAATTTATTCGCATTAGTAACTTGTGAAATATGTTGACGTTGGTCTTCGAAATACATATAAACGGAAGCGAATCACAAAGTCAAAATCTTATACATTGTTAGCCATATTGTTTCCGGTTAAGATTTCTGTTCCGATAGCTACGCAGACTGCTAAGGTTGTTTTTTTTGTTGTTTTGTTTCGAAACGATTCTTACATCTTATTGTTTTTATTTTCAAGGATAGATCGTTGAAATTATTCTCGTAGGTTTTTTTTCTTTCTGATTGTATTTGGCTTTTACTATTCAAGAGTTTTCTTGGACATCGATTCAAAAACAAGGAAAAGTATTCAAATGAACTTGCTTTTAAATAATTTGGATAAAATCGCAATGGAGTAGAGACAAGTTCTGGTGAAATACTTACTTAATTATATGAAAATAAAACAATAACTTTGTTTATAACCACGAGAATTTTATTTAATTTTATCACGACCGACCGGTTTCGCTTAACATAAGCATCTTCAGGGTACACTGAATAAGTTTAACTTAAGTTTAATTTTTGTACCCTGAAGATGCTTATGTTAAGCGAAACCGGTCGGTCGTAATAAAATTAAATAAAATTCTCGTGGTTATAAACAAAGTTATTGTTTTATTTTCATTAAATATGTCTAACCACAAAGTGACTGCTTTCTATCAAAAAAAAATATATATATACTTAATTATAATTTCTTCAAACGATTGGTATTCACTTTGTGGCGTCATTATTAATAAATGAATTAAATAATTTACTTTGTATTAACACTCTATTAATATACAAATATCTACACATTTCGAAAGCGGTGTTATTATTATTATTAGTATTAGTATTCTATGTACTCCTGATGAAGAAAGCATCGCTTTCGAAACGTGTCGAAATATCTGTATATTAATAAAGTGGTTAATACAAACTATTTTTTTTTTATTCATTTACTTATTTATTTAAACGCCTATTGAGTTTTTTTTATAAACGAATATACATAATATATAGAAAACTTATAAAGCAGGTATATAAATATTTAATATTGAAAGGGTAGAAGCAATTCTTAACAACCAAAAATGAGACCAAAAAGCTACCACTTCTATACTAGAATACAATAAGGATGTACAATCCGAGAAGCAAAACCACGATTTTTTCCAATTTGAAAAGGAACGAAGAAATCAGTAATAAGTCAAATTTTCATCCGGATAATCGTGAAAGCATATTTTTTGGTAGCAGTAGAAATTGAAGGAATAGTTTTTTATATTGTTAACTCTTTAGTTATTGTTTTGGAATATTTACATAGTATTAACATAATGATATATTTATAATACTTACCTTAAACCACTTGGAACATCTCAAAAATTAATACTAAAAATAATGTTACATAAAGAAAGTACCTTCCCCTCCATGCAATTATTCCATGAGGCTGAACTGTTAGATATAAGAAAAAAATATTGTTTTCAGTGTCTAAAATATATATTTTCAAGAAAAAAAAACTATGCCCAAAAAACGAAAATCGCTTTAGTAACAGAAAATAACGTACTTGAAGTACATTTCTGTAAAACTAGGCTTACGCAGAGACATGCTTTTTTATTGCTCCTAAAATTTATAATTTTCTATCTGCAGAATGTAAGTGTCCAAACATATCGTCTTAAACACATACGATGTTATGAAAAAACTGGATTAAAAACAAAGATATCAACCTTTTCCCTTTTATAATTGTATATATTGCCTATTTTCTTTTCTTTTTTTTTAAATTTTCTTTTCTTATTTAACTTATAATTTTTATTTAACTTTCCTTCAACATCTATGTATTAATACAAATACCACGAGTTTACCAATATACTGCCACTAACTGATACCCACGCACTGGCCTTGCCTATGTGGGATTTTTTGCATTACATACATTACACGTAGGTTTATGTACATGTGTTCAGATGTACTTATAATTTAATTTTTTTTAATGTTTCTAACCTATGTACCTCGTTTGTGTGAATGTATGTATCAAAAAATGAATTAATAAATAAATTTAAAAAATATGTATATTAGCACTGCGAAGTGCCTAATTGTTAAAAATGTTCATAGAATGTATTATTTTTTATTTAGTTATCACTCGGTAGAGATGCAAAATAATAAAAAGAAATAAGGGAAATAGAACATAAAGCATAATATAACGTACAGAAAGGGAAGTAAAGAGTAGAAGAAAAAAATTATAAAAAAATATGTTATGACATATCTAATAACGCCATAAGGTATAAATCATAACATAAGATATAGAAAGGGAATAAATATAAAGCAAGTTAGTATTTATAATAACACTTCTATGTCTCATAACGTTAAAGAAGGATGCGAGGCTGTTTACAAAGATGTCTATATCGTCACGTCACATTCTGTATCATTGTACAATCTACACGTTCGAGGCACTGGATTGAAATAGGCAATATTTTTATTAAATAACTGTTTTAGATTATCTAACACTGTGTGTCGGTTGTCTTACTTGCGAACTGTCTATCTAAATGGCTTTAGTATAGGTATTATGCAGATAACAAAATATGCATGCAACGGAAAGAGAGGCTAAAAGAGACCTCTCAGTGGTACCATAATAAGGAGTCTACACTATTATAATTCTATAACGTGTTATGTTTGTCGAACTAAAACTAAATATAATTAAAATACTTGAATAATATTTTATTTATTTATGATGTACGCAACTCACTTTTAAACTAAATAGTGGGAAATTTTGTTGCCGGGGGGCACTTTTTCGTGGGATCTGCGAATCGCGTATTGTAAAGTTTCTCGTTACAATAAAATTCTAAATTTTCTTTGGAATCTGATATGTATCAGTTTAGCACTGGACTTGGAAAATTCGGCGCATTCCTTCGTACTTTCCAGAAGTACCAAAGTTACTTCTACACATTCACAACGAAAAACGTTATTAACATTGGGTCTGAACTCTGAACTTCACAAAATAAAATAAAACACGCTTTTTGGCGACTTTTTTTGCTTAATTCGAGACAGGCGGCCTGAGGGACGAGGCTATTTAAATCTAATTAATGGTCACTAGGGCAGGGGGTGTGTGATTATTCCCGAATTTCAAAAAATCCATCGCTCTATAAATTATTGTACATTGTTAGTCTTATTGTTTCCGGTTAAAATTTCCAGATACGAAGGCTATTTTCCCAATAATCATCACATTTTATTGTTTTGTTCTAGGATAAATCGCAGCCATGATTCCCAGAGGGTCCCTGGCTCTCCTGCTGGTCTGCCTGGAGATATTCCTCGCTGGGGGGCAGCTCATATTCCCGGACAACGTGTCGAGGACCCCGAGGAAGAACACCAACAAGATCACGGACATTGACGCGTCTTGCACCAGGGAATCTATGGACATCACCGTAAGGATGGAGCGACCTTTCAAAGGAGTCATATTCACGAAGGATTTCTCCAGAGAGTGCAGGGCGCAAGGTATGAAAAATAATCAATTATCATTTCGGTGGTTCCTTTCCACGTTTTGGTAATTTTGTCATTGTGTTTGTAAAGGAAAACTAGTGAAGTGAGAGATTTATTTAGAATATAAACGTATAATTTTGTTTTGAATCACTTTAATTTAATATAATAATCTCGATCGGTTTCGGAAGTACCCCTCCCCCGTCAGGAATATATTAAAACTAAACTACGATATAAAATAATGATAGATATACGTGAATATGAAGGTTTTGGAGTGGGAGCCGACCAAAGGGAAGGGGTAATTAGGGGTTTTTTCGGAAGAACATTGCGATTCATTGGAAAAATATCTAAAAGAGGACTATACGATAAATTTACTCGGTTATTCAATATATTTGAATTATTATTTAGGGATTTTCTAATTACCAATGCTTCTAAATTATCTAATTTTTTTGGCTTTATTATTACGGCGGAGAATTTGAACTCCCGTATCTTTATTAAAAATATGATTAGTTGAAATGAGATGATTGGCAAACTCTGAAAAATTATTGTTTGATTCTGATATTTACATTACGGGATCCCTTTCCTATCTAGAACGACGGACAGTCATTGCAACATAGTTTATAAATGCTCGAGTGGCTTAATTTATGATCCCTATCATTATTTTTTATAGTAGTTTAGTTTTAATATATTCCTGACGAGGGAGGGGTACTTCCGAAACCGGCCGAGATTATTATATTATATTAAAGTGGTTGAATGTATACGTTTATATTGTAATTATGACAAGCCACCAAGTAAATTCTTTTTACGAATAAGAGATATATTTATTTGTTTACGCCCGTTAAAGGCTTTTTCATAGACATTGATAAGTAATATTGAATGTGTACATATTATACCAGATAATATAAAGGTAAACAGCATAATTTGACAGTTTTCTCCAGAGTTAAATAGTGTCATCAAATAACATAGCTTTACTAGATGAAAAAATCCGTAACAAAGTATGCTTATATTGTAATATTGATGTACTAAATTTATCAACAACATCGAGGTGTTTGTTCTCCTGATGTTGAATCTGCCCCGCATAGAAGTATAATATTGCTACGCTGAAGTAGAATTGTCAAATTAATGTGGCCTGCATTGCTCTATGGTCAAAGGTAGGCTGTGCGTAGTTTTTCCATGTTCTGGTATGAATTGTGCATTGAATATTTGAAAATGGACATTTTATTAAATGAGTGCACGAATTCCTTACCAAATTCACAGAAAAAAAACACAGCAATTCAGGGGTATAAAATTTAAATATTAATTTTAAACAAACACGTTAAATCGTAAATAATTCTACCTTCAGATAATTTTACTTAATTTAATTAATAAAGTAGGTAATCGTAATCTAGGCATTCTCTAGGAATACCTATTCAAACATTTACGGATTTATTTTGAATTCTTTCAATCGCGTGTGAATGAATACCATAATTTGGAGACCAAACTGTAGAAATGTATTCGATATGGCTCCTTATATGTCCATATAGAGATTAAGTCGCAGTATTGCAAATCGGCGGATAGTAGTGCCATTCTGAAATTTTTATTTTTTGACGGTCTCCGTTAGACTCGGAATTAATCAAATTCAAATCAGACGTAAAGCATAACGGTAATGTTGCTTGAAAGTGGTCACATTTTGATATAAAAAAAAAATGTAATGTCTCGAGTCAATGTCAAATGTGACAGGAGATCGAATACTCCGTTTGCTTACCCGTAAATAATTTATGTTTGTATTGGAGGGAACGAAAAATATATTCTTCTTTTCTTAGGTAACATGGACAACTCCGTGTCTCTCCACCTGCCGCCCAACGCCTGCGGAGTGAGGGTCAGCTCCCTGACCACCAACACGACCTTCAACGAGGTGGACGACGCCAACTTCGAGGGTCTCTTCTACGTGGTGACCGTGGTGATCCAGATGGACCGCTTTCTGCAGCAGTCCTCGGACCAGGAGCGGGCCGTCAAGTGCTGGCTGAAGCCCAAGGCCATGCAGATCAAGAGCTCCATCATCGAGGAGATGTTGGAGAGGAAGCTGGAGGAGATCACCAAGACGCAGCCGAAAGACAAGCAAAATATTAGGTAAGGAAAATGCGTTGTTTGATCGAAATAAACACCTCCGAGACTGTCGTGAAGCGTGTGTGAAAGTTTCACGAAAAGATGAATGATTTTCTTCTCTAGTTGCTTATTTTGACGATACGCCTGTGCATAGGCAATCTGACTAACTCACGTGAAAAACATGAGGATATGTAAATGTAGGAGCTTTTTTAAACATATTGGAATGTTGAAAGAATGTCGGGTGAGAGGACACCAAGCGACCCAGAAATAGACCAAGGAAGAGGTGGATAGACTGCGTGTAAGAAGATTGAAGCAGGACGGGAAGGATGAGGACTGAAGACGACAAATAACGAGGGGCTAAGGAACGCATCCACTGGAGGAAGCCAAATCCCACCCTGCGGTGTAGAGACATGATGCTGAGAAATTTTGAACTTGTTAATATTATTTCCTTTTTTAGGTCCTAATTTGATGGAAACTTCAGAGTTACCATAATTGGGGATGCTGTATTTAGGGTCTTTTCAAGGAAACGAAATAGCAAGTTAAGGTATTGAGAGATGTTTTAGGAAGCGGAAAATACAGCAGCCTTCAAATAATTCTATAACTGAGTGACTGTGAGAAATGTTGTAATAACATTTTGATGTCATGCGGGAAATATTGACAGTATATAAATGATCTATTATAATGTTTAAATGGCTTATTGTCACATAAATGACAAGCCACAGCATTGTTTCTTTATAACAAAAAACTGATTTATGAGAGATTAATAATATTTTTTAATATGTCACATAAGAAATCATGATTTATCACTAAACTCGTTTCCATACTGTTACTCCTAGTCATATCTCCTAAGCAATAATTTTATTAAATCAATGAAAATGAATAAAGTGTAGACCGTTAGCAACCATTTCACGTAATTTTTTCACATTTATTTATTTAAGAAACAGATGACTTATTATGAACAAGCTTTCCATTCATGCCAAAAACAATGTCTCACTAATATAAGTGTTATGATACGATATGATTGTACGACCCTAGCATAGAGCATTACTGTCCCAGTGCGACCGGTACACCATGTGGCACTGATTTTTGGGACTTTGAACAAGTGCTCTGTGAATGGTATGGAGGTTGGAGTTTAATCGACCTAATAAGCCAATATTGGAATTTAGGATGGGTTGCAATAAAAGAATTAATTGAGTGTAGGTTTTCATTTCTCGCTTGCCGCCCCTTTTGCTTCGTGCTTTTCCACACTACTTGCTTCCCGAGTATTGGTTTTTGTTTTTGGTTGTTACTTCCCGCTATTTTTTGCTTTTTGTTTTCAGCTTCCCGTTTTTAATGCTTCCCGTTTTTTAATGCTTCCCGTTTCCAAGTTATCTCTGCTACTTCCTTCCCGTATCCTATTGATTGTTACTTCCCACTCCCGCTGCTTCTTGCTTCCTGATTCCAGCTTCACGTTTACTGGTTCTTGACTTTTGCCACCCACTTTCTCTTGCTTCTCATTTAGAGCTTCCCTTTTTTTATGCTTCGAGTATTCCAACTTCCCATTGCTTCTTGTTTCCCATTTCTCGTGGCTTCTTGCTCACACTGTTTCCCGTTTCTCGTGTCACTAATAAAAATGTTAAGTTAACAATTTTTGTATGAGTGATTTTCATTCTGAAATTATTTTGAAATGCCTTCCGCAGTTTCGTAGTATAAGTGTAAAACATGATGTATGTATTGATTTATATAAACTATATAATATAGGTAGTACATTTACTCACACATCAACAACATAATCACGAATATCGTTTTCAGAATATATTTTTTTTACCATAGTTCAAGTAAGTATGTATAAAAATCACTTAGATTCTTGACTAACTAATTAATCATCACGCCATTTCCCCGCAAGGGGTAGGCAGAGAGCATAGACCACCACACAACTATCTTTTGGCACACACTCCTTGCTTCATTCACATTCATACATCATATTATACATACTCTTCTGTTATTCTGACTCTTGACGTGACTCAAGTATTTGATTCACTTGATCGTGCTGTCTTCCTCCGGCATCCCTGACTTCTTCTACCATTCACTTCCGCATCATATGTTCTCCTTACACTTCTTTCTGTATTCTAAGGTTTTTGAATATGCGTAAACATTATTGTACCTTTTCCCCAGATCTGGAAGGATGGGCAGCGAATGGAAAGACATATCCGAAGAACAACAAGCTTCCATCATGGAGAAAGCCCGCGCATGGATGGAGATTTTACCTTCAAATGGGAATGTGGAAGCCACCACTGTTGAAGTTGGAGAACCCACCATGCTCATCATCAAATCTACATTACCAGGTAATCAAATATCCCATAAATACTGTATTTACATTTATAGGTAAACTGATAGAAGCATATTGTGGACGTCAGTGGTGTGCACAGAGTTTGTAATCAGGGTAGGCAGTAGGAAAAACAGCGAATTAATTGATATTAAAAAAAAACTTACACAGACGTGATAAGTTAAAGCCAATATAAAATAATTATTATTTTGTTAGTAAAGTTCTACTAATTAATAAAGGTATCAACAGATGGCACTGATTGTTACATTTGTGATCTGTACCAAAAGGCACGGCCTTTTTCGATACTAACACAAACAAGTCTTCCATTGAGCGAACACATGTACATTTTTGTGTAGAGTACAGTCAACATTAATTTGAATTTGACATGTGCGTCATTTTGCATACTTAGTTCCTGCTTTTGTAACGTATGGAAGGGCGGTCAGTGGGGTGCGTGCGGTGCAGCAATTCATAGCTGGTTTGCAGTTTTTGAAAGTATAGATTGATTTTTGCAATAATTTTATAATTATTTATATTTGTATGCTAGTAAGGTAGTGTAGGCAGTGCTTATGTGCCAAATAGAATGCACGCCTCATTGCTGTTTGCCGGAGATAAGGTCAATAAACTCTTCCTCACTTCAGCTGAAATTGATAAAAATAAAATGTTTTTTAATTTTCGAAATTCTTTCCTGGATTGTCAACTGTTTCTTTCAAATGGTTATGGATCACTTGTAATGATATTTATTATTCTATGTTACTATGTAACTGGCATTAAATACATTCCTAACGCACTTGAATATACAAACAGTACCCATATTGTTTATTCAATGTCATCTTTAGTAAATACTGTAGAAATATGACAATACGCACAGCTCCTGACATTTACCCTACATTGATATTGCAACATGCTAACCAGTGGCCCTTAGTGGCGCGAGTTTGCGAAATACATTTGAATAGATTTTCTGTGAAATATATTCTTATTCTTTGTACATGCGCCTGTAGCGTGGCCCAGGCTACAGTGTTAAAAAAAAATGAGTGTACATGAGCAAAAAAGGAGTAAAATCATACGTAAATTACCTAATACTTATTTTCTGAACTTTCGATTTCTATAATTTATTAAGAATATATTTCACAGAAAATCTATTAAAATGTATGGAAAAACCCAATCGTACATCTCAGGCCGCTAGAGGGCGCTAGTGTAGCATGTTGCCATCAAATGTCAGGAGCTGAAGGTATTGTCTTTAGTGAATGGGTATTCATCAAAAACCTACACACCTTTGTTTTATATTCCCTAATAGCAATATTTCAATTAAGTACCTAATACAATTCAATTGTTATTTATATTTTATTAAATTACCTACCCTTAGACTGACGTGATTCTTCAGACATTTTTTCATGTATTTTTTAAGTTTCTGGAAAACTAACGAAGAGAAAAATCTTTAAATATTTGTGTACATAATTGTCCTCGAAAATCACTGGACCGGTTTCGCTAAAAATACCAGTTTGTTTTATTAGTGCCGGGAAGGTTTAGAAAGTAGTTTGAATGAAATTCAATATGTTAAACTTTTGCTATATTAACGTTTTAAGATTAGTATGAGAAAAATTGAACCCGCCGTGTTTTATTTAGGTTAGCCCATAGATATAACACTCTGGTTAGCCAGAGATTGCAAATTCAAAAGAAGTTTTCTTTGGGTAGAATATTTTCAAAATGGAAAACACGACTAGGTACCTACTAAAGAACTTTATGATATAGATATGTTTTGAAAAAATAAACATTTGGAATGAAACAAAATATTCAAATGAATGTTTCTTTATTTGGAGATAGTTGCTTTCGCTGTCAAATCAATTATGACACCCTAATGACAAGCAAGAATTCACAACTTTGTAACTTTATTACAAATCCCGAGCAAGGCCGGGACACATCAGCTAGTCACTTATAAAAAATATAATAATCACTCTCATATAAAAATCAAAATTTGAAATTAGTTTTAAGAGTAGTAAAATATTCATTTTTTTGTGTCCTGTAAAGTTTTCATTTTGTGACTTAGAGGGCTTTACCTGTTTACAGTTGATATATTTGAACCTTAACCTTGTACCAATACTACTTTTTCAATAAATAAGTATAAATATTGTCCAGAGTCACCAACCGAACATCAGATATCATTAATATATTATTCAAATATTATTCATATTCATATCATTCAGATAACTGCCGTTCCATATTCATACTTTTATTTATTTATCGAAACAAAGTTGATATTTAAAACAAATTTATAAATATAAGAAAATATCAAGAAAAAAATTTCCAGCTGAAACATCAATCCGTTTTCCTCGGGATCTAGCATCCTTCAGTAGAGATATGAAGGCTTATTTTTGTTTAAAATGTCTGCTCTGTAATATTGCTATTACATTCATCAGTGACCTTGTTTTATGCAGACGAAATTCATATTAGCTTTCACACTTCATCAGAAATTAAATGCAAAATATCTAGACTACAGTCTAATATGTACAATGGAGACTATCACTCATTGATATTGAATAATATAAGGTTTCAAATATCTAAAGAACTATGGAATAAATATAAAAACATTTTAATGTTTTGTTTTCAGCTGGTGTAGGACTAAGAATTACTGACTGTCTCGCCCATGACGGCCTGGGCGAATCTTCCCAAACTCTCCTAGATGAGAGAGGCTGCCCAGTGGACGAATTAATCTTCCCAAAGATGAGAATGTACAACCACAAGCCCATACCGACAGAACCAGCAAGAAGGCATGCTAACAGAAAACTAGGCACAGCCACAAGCGAGGAACTGGTCCAGACCAAAGAGATTGGAACCAATGTCTTCAAGTACATCATGTCTTACCAACACGCCAGCACTATTTTCTCCGCATTCAAATTTCCTGATAGAGCTAGGTTACATTTGACATGCGGGTTGGAACTGTGCAAAGGAACTTGTCCGAAGGTGGATTGTAAAGACGTAATGATGCCCAAGTCAAAGGATGCTCTGCTCCGAAGGGTGCGGCTTGATAAGGACTCGGATGGAACCGTAATTGACAGGCTTCAAGTCTACAACAGTATTGAAGTCCTGGCTCCTAATATTGAATTGGAAGACGACGCATCCATAAGAGGTAAGTAATTGTGCAAAACTCAAAGCGCCCGTCATTTAAATGTTTCTGGAATGGACATACATACTTGAAAGGAGGAGAATGGCAGGAGTGGAAGCGTTATGGGCTTAAAATATGAAATAAGAATTTAATATTAATAGATGTGCGTTTCAAATTGCACTGAAAAAAAATAATTATTTTTCTTCACTGGGAGTTCAGCTTTGTACATAAGCCTCCCTCAAATGCCTTTCGTTTGTGTGGAGATTGTAACAGTTGTGGTCTATTCACATCTACCGGCAAGGTGCAGTACAGACACCTACAGTGGCAGGCATGGCACAGAAGGGAGTATTTACATTACACCATGAGTGAATGTGTTCATAGATAATATGAGCAACTAATTTTGCCATACCTGCTACTTTAAGTGTCTGCACTACGCAATGCCGGTAGACGTAAATCGAACTTTAAATGTCGGTTACATAAGACTTGCTTCTAATCCACTAATGAAACATATAGCTCTTTATGTGATTGTCATTCTTAATAGCTCATTTTGTCCCCTACAAAGCTAACACCAAAATTTACAGCTGACATTTCAAATCTTCTCCTTCCCTCAATTAAAAAAAAATTATACGTAATATGTATGTTAAACTAATGGTTTTTTTAATCTATTTCTAGGGTCAAGACGCACAAATAGATTTGATGACTTCGACAACTTCCTTTCAGCAATCCCTGGAGACAAAACAGTCTGCATGTCTCCCAGCAAGATGGCGCTTTCATTCTGTGTCTTAGGCCTCGTCTTTCTTTCTGCTTTAGTTGTTGCCTTTATATCTCTCATTAGGGCAAGGAGAAAGTACGGCACAGACAGATGTGGACCTCTCAGCCTCTATGCAGGAAGTAAAAGCCTGTTCTCAGGATCGGGAAGCTCTAATTCTGGATTCAGCGGAAGCAAGATGCTACTAACAGATAGTCCTTACTTGGATCATCAATCTACTAGTAGCAATTGGCCATACGGCAGAGTTTTGTAGTACAATTGAGAGACTTAATGCTTTTAAAGCATAGATAAATTTCAGGGGCGGTCGGTGAGTTTCTAAGCGACTTTTAAAATGGCCGAAGGGAAGCGAGAAACAAAAGGTTGCACACTCTGTGTTTACGTCTATTTTGGGAATTAAATTATTCAGTAAATGGTATGTGAAATTTACATTATATTTTCACATAATCAGTATATTCCAAGAACTTTAATTTTCCTCATAAAAATCAACTCACACGCATTTAGGCCATCTTGTTTTGCTTGTCAGCTGATCATAATTTGTTCAAATGCTGAAATAGGCTGAGAATCGGTGTTTAACGGGGATCATTCAAATGCCAAAAAAAAAATCAAAATGGTGTTGATTCATTGATGATAAAGTTAAATTAGAATATCCGTTGAACAATTGACAAAAGTCGTTAAAAATTACTATCTTGAAATGGCATTACAGCACTATGAAAGCAAGCTCTATTTTTTATAGTGCTTTTTCACTGGTGGTAGGCAACCGGTGCTTTCAATGGTTTTGTCAACTGACCGTCCCTGATAAATTTTATGAACAAGGGTATGAAATCACAAAAGGCAATAAATGCAGACAAACTAAATATTTAACACCTTTCTGACTGAGTGAAGACAACCAAAAAAATACTAACAAAAAGTCTCAAAATATTGCCTTTTCTTGATTTTCCTCTTGAAAGTATTCTTAAGTTTTTAATTAATGTATTTATTAATCGTTAAGTTTTATCAAAGATGCTGATTGCAATGTGAAATTTTTGTATCAAAACATTTGAACTTTAGCCTTTACAACAGGCAATCTTATTTAGTTAACTGCTAAAATATGTTCAACACAGTTTCAGACACTGGGGAGATTTTTTCATTACTTCGAATGAATTGATCAAACTTTTTTAAATATTGAAAATCTTTCTTGAACAGATAACCAATTTTATCATCCTGTGTGGGACACCTCTACAGATTATTTGTTCGGTGTTTTTAGATACATATTGTTACAGGTTTTAGATAAAAATTATTATGATCAGTGAAATCATAAAAATGAATTTGGTTGAATTAGATTCACTTTAAGCACTGCAGTCGTAAGTTTAATAAATAATGGATATTTCAAAACTCCATAGCTCGGTTCCATTATAATTCAACAGGCATACTTTTAAAAGCGATTTAGTCATTAAAAAGATGAAAAAAAATAATAATAATAATTGGTCGAAAACCTAATCTCACCTAACCTAATCTTAAAAAAAAAAAGATTAGTTAGATTTGGTTTTCGGGCTAGTTTGTTTTTTCATTCCTTTAATGACTTTACATCTCTTTTAAAAAGAGTTCTGATTCATGTGTGTCGATTTATTCGGTCACCGCATAGCCCATGGTGGAAATAGCATTACAAGCTGAAAATTTTCAGCATTGACCAAGCAATTCCAAATAAAAAATTGATATACATTTCATTATGCCAGAACTCAACGTTTGAGAGATTTTAGTGAGACACACAAATATGAAACAAAAAAATACAAAAATTTCTCACTCATTTATCTACATGGGAAACTTCCGATGAATTTTATTATTTATCAGTAACAGGAAATGAATTTGTCTGTAAACCCACGGAAAGCTGTTCCCTAATTGCAAACAAAAGTTCCCCATTAGAGTTTTTGCCGAAGCAAACAAACGGATTTTATAATTAATTTATATTAGCAGCTTAGTTGTTCATATTGGTAATGTTTTCTCGTGTGAATCAGCATCTTTGAATACAAAGGTTTATTCCTTAAAATGTGATAAAAATAAAAGCAAAGCTACGTATTAATACTAGCATTGCGGGGAAATGGTGAAGGGGGTGTCGGGTCGATGGGAGAAATACAATATCATAAAGAAAAGAAACTCCAAGTGGTTTCCAATAAATGATATTTATATTATATAATGCATGACATATAGTATCATGCTATCCTTTACAACATCAACAAGAGTAAATGTACATTACTTGTAAGTAGTTTATTCATTATTTATAAACAAGCATTTTAAAATGTGATTCATTAAATAATTTATATAAAAAATGTTTTAATTATTTAACAAATCCCCCGTCGTTCATCCTAAGATTACTTCAAACTTGTAATAATTTGAACATGAACACTGACCACATATAATAATAATATAACATTGTTCCTATCGTTAAACATACTTGGCGTAACATCAGTAACATTGTAAATAGCACAAACATTTGAACAACACGATAAACGGCAAATCATCCGAAATTACAGCAACTATTGGTTTTACGCGCAGTTTTGTAGAACGCTTTACTGTGCATGGAGAGTTCATCCGATTTGGTGACGAGTTCGTCGAGCTTCTCGCCGCGGTCCAGCACGGCCTTGATGGTGTTGTGGAGGATGATCTTGGTCTCGTCTAGATCGTCCTGCATCTTGGTTAGAGCGTCTGCTTCCTTAGGGTTCTGGTATTTCGACAGATAGGCCGGCAGGTGTGGATAGTCTACCGTGGTTTCGTTAGCAGTGGGCCAGACGTTAGCGGGGATCTTAGCCGCAAATTCATCCAGAACTTTGGTGATAAGCGTGTGCGACACGCGGCTGGGATACTCCTGGTCCGTTATAAGCACGCCTGCGAGATTATCCCCTCTCACGTATACTTGGCACATGTATTCGCCTTCCGTGACGGACTGCCTCGAAGCCGTTGAGGTCCTTTCCACGATGGTCTTGCTGATGAAGGTCATGAACTCTTGGACAGAGCCGCGCTGGAAGAAGCTGAAGCTCCGCAGGTCGTAGGTGGCCTTAAGGATAGTGGCGTTGCTGACCCCCTTGTACACAACAACTAGAGCGTAGAGTTTCACCATGGTGAGAGATGGTGAAGGATGGAGTCAGATATATCCTTTAGGCGATTGTGAAAGAAATTTCACATCAGAGTGAAGAGAAAGCTAAAACAAGAAATTATTATTATAACACCATTTTTGTGATATTTCAACACAAGGGCATTGTGCAAAGCTATAAAATAACTTACAGCCATAGTTATATAACTAACTAAAAAAAAATTACTATTCACAGATAAGCAAATGAAAACTGGTATTGGACATTTCATTGCAATTAAATACTAAATTTTTGTCAGGTCCAAAAATGACTTTACTAAAAAATATTGTTTTCTTATACTACCATCTAGTTCGTTCTCTTTTTTTTTCATCGAATCTATGACTAATTATCTCAAAATTGAATAATTGGGGGTTAGACAAGTCTGGTTTCCACCCACACATAAACATGTCATGTAATTAATATAATCAAATTATAATTCATAAATAAAAGCAGCTCATATTATTATTTAATAGTTGAAATGGTAATAAAACCATTGCGACATTGCATAAATTCATGATTACGGTAGGATTAAAAAAAAAATTACGATGAAAAATTCAACTAATTGAAGAATTTTTTTTTTCAAATTGGCAATAGGAATTAAAACGATAAAATAATTAATACTGATGCCACTTACAGTTATATTGCAATGAGTTAATTGAACAAGAAATCGAAACATATGTTTGTTTTACAATTAGATTTACAGTACGATTTGTTTATAAAACTAATCGATAACTATATATACTTTTAAATGCAAGTGAGAAAGAAAATTTCATGGCACTGGAGAGAACAGAAACCAAATTATACATAAAAAGTAGGCCTTGTTTCTGAATGTTTATTTGACAGTGAATTAAAGGTATTATGCTATTAGTAGTGTATTATTCATTAACAAAATATTTTAACTATATAAATAATGCTTAGTGAAACCGAAAATAAATCAGTAACACGATTAATTAGTCGCATAGTAGCCCATTAACGAAAATTCGGTACATACCAACTGACGTTTGCACTTAATAAAATCAATAGCGCTAAAAATTTTCACTTTAAGCAAATGTCGCCAAAAAGAATATTAATTAAAGTTGAAAATGCACTTGTAATTATTTCAATTCAGACGACCAGCTCAAAAAATACGTAGTCCATAAACTTACAAAAAAGGAGAAACAAACTAATGACGATCGTATGTCAAGTTACACAAACCTTTTAATGGAGTGTAGGGTCTTAAGACAATTCCATGGGCTCTTCTAATCGATTCACCATAACTTTTTAGTTATTTTGCAATTGCAATCAATACAAAAGCTTTCTTTTTTAGAAAGGTTTTAAAAAATATTATCAATCTCAGAAGAACGAACCAAACCCCTGCATTGACAAATACACAATAGACAATATTTGTTATCTATGACGTTCGAGGAGGCAGAGAGCTTAAGATCAGGTGAGACGGATTGAAATTGGGTACCGTCAAATGGGGTTACTCTGCCTTCCAATAGGTATCTTTGACTAGGCCATTTTATGTTTATAAAATTGCTCACAAGGTACTTATTTTACTGTATATATCAATGTCTAATGTATGTTATTACTAAGGGTTCTATATTGGAAACATTCAATACTGTAAACTATTTCTAATTTCACTTCACATCATTTTTGTCCATTTGGCCATTTTAGTGATCTTCGAAATTTCACAGTGAAGAGTGATTTCTCAATATTTAACATTGTGTCTATAAAACTGTATTAGGTAAGTTTCTAATATTATAATACGTTTCTTGTTGGTATCTTAGGAATAATTTAAGCATTTTTGTAGTTAAATTGTGTTAGTTTTGATAGTACATAAGTCACCACGCAATGTAGTACCTGAAATTAATTTATGTTTTAGGGTTAATTTACCTACGCCAGGGTTGTCACACAGGTTGTTATATACTATAAATATTGATAGTAACTGTTTACAGCTGTTTGAGTAATTAATATTTACAATATTGAATTTTGCTTCAAAATAAAATACGTATTTTTTTTAATGAACGCTGTTATTTTATTTTTTTACCTCACTACACGTCTCATGAAAATGCCTCAAAAATATAAACCGAAGTAAGGATCAAGGCCGTATAAAATCAATGAGAAAAATACCTTACACGAAGCCGCAACGGCCGTCAAAGAAAACAAAAATTCACCATCAAATATCAAAATTTATCCTGGTTTACATATATCTGCAAAACTATATGAATGAAATTTGTAATGGAGTTGGTGTAGGCAAAGAAACCCCAACCGTGAGATCATTTGCCTAATTTTTATTTTGATACAGAATTAACCAGTTTTTCATGATTTTAGATTCATAAACCACAAATAATGATATAATTTATCCAATCAATTGAATTCCGATATACGTTTTCTTATAAAAAACGACAAAATTTAAAAATTATCGAAAAAAGATTGAAAATTAAGAAAAATAACCCCATTTAACGGTACCTACTCATTATTGCAGTATAAACACAGGTAACACCTGCGAAATTTTAAAAAATGATATCATAATTTTCTCTTATATATTTTAATTCATATTTGTTATATCTATATAACAAATATGAATTTTACAAGCAAAATTTTTATCTTTCATAGCAAAATATATCAACGATTTCTTCGTTCGAGTTATTTCAAATTTAAATATGAAATATCAAAAGTGTGATAAGACGGTGGTTAGTGCAGTGGGTATAATTCTAGGACTAACGCAAAAAGGTTAGGAACTGAAAGGTAATCTTAGGTAGTTACAACAAGTCATTTATTTTGATAGTCGTGGGGTTAGTCTTAAACTAGAGTTAATCTTAATTAGACACAAAAATTCAATAAAACTAGATAGGCAAGTACTTAAATCTACTTGTAAAGTCTTTGTACTTAATTATTATTACGAAAAAGTTGTTTCTTAAAGTTAGAGATTCACTTGGCTGACAGGGTGGAAGAATTATCATGAGAGTCAGAGGCACTTCCCTTTACCGATGGCTGTCCAGGGTCCAGTGGCTGCTTTGTATGCAGAGTCCTCGCGTTCGCACTATGTATCGAAGTACCTACGGGTCGGGAGTAGGTACAAACGCGGCGATAATCAGAGGCCTGGGCGGTCTCCGGGGTTTGATCTCCTAAGGGTGAAGATCAGTAACTTCCTGGGCAGAAGCGGGGGTTCACTCGCGGTGCAGAGCCTGGGCGACTTCTGCAATTAGATCTCCGAAGTGCGGAGATCGAACTTCCTTCTGTGACGGAAGCGTAACACTCACTCGCGGTACAGAGCCTGGGCGACTCTACCGTAGATCTCCGAAGGGCGGAGATCGGACTTCCTTCTCGGATGGAAACGTAAAACTCACTCGTCGTCAGAGGACCTGGGCGACCTCTCCGAGGAGCGAGAATAGGAACCTTCCTGGGCGGAAGTTTCAAGCCAACTGTCCTTCCTGGGCGGAAGACTGAACCCGACTGTCTGCTTCCTGGGCGGAAGACTGATCCCGACTGTCCTCTCGTCAGAGAGCCCCTGTTGCCTGTCTACCTGTAGGGATCTTTTTATGACCCGTATTGGTTGGCGGGCCGCTCTGCAGGGCGGCTCATTTCCTTGAGGTCTTTTTTGCTGTCCAATAAAATCTCAAAGGAAATTCCGACTTTCTAAAATAGTAATTAAGGTTGGTCTATTTTACGATGTAGTACTTTACAATCGTTCCGGCTTGACCAACAATAGACTCGGCTAGCCTTTGTGCTAATTTATTTTATGGCCGATCTAGTCTGGGAATTATTATTACCTGAAATGCACATTTTAGAAACTAAGTATGTCTGTGAATTTGGTCATTTCTTATAGGTATTACAAAAGGATGTATCAAGCGGTCCTCCGTTCACAATAATTCCTACAGGATATCTGTACTTTCTTTTGGTGTATTCACAATTTTGCATTATTCACATTTTTTATTTAATTTAATGTGAATACCGACCACAGACTAGCAAAAATACCTCAATAGCCCAATAAAAACATAATCATAGATAAAATCTTTGACCAAACGTCAACGAGTCAACGTCAAAAACAATCTCGAAACACCAAAACTCCTATAAAATTCTGTGTTGAGTTTGTTTCGTATTATTTACACTACTTTAAAAGTATAGAATTTCCTTGAAGTATTAATCTGCAATTCAATTGATGTTGCAATTATTTTGCGTTATAACTAGTTCTTCAAAAATTATTTCTTGTTGATCTGACAATCATTTGAAAATAACAATGGAAAAGATCGAATCTACTCTCAACGCCCGGAGAAAAATCTTAAATGTAGCAGTTTCAGCTATTCTAATTGAAACTGGTTTCGAGTCGGCTGACAAACAAGTCTTGGAAACCATGTCCGAAATGCTTCAGTCTTGTAAGTTTTTCCATTTAATATGCATATAAGCACTTCTTTCTTAATACGAACAAAATTAATAAAAAACACTTTTTATTAGTTTAATTTACTATTTCAGTCATCGGAGAAGCAAAATAACGCATTTTAATTAGTTTAAGGCTTTCTAAAGTTTCAAGCTTTTGTATGGCTTTTAGGTTATTTATTTTTTTATTTACAAAAAAACCCAAACTAAGAATCTATTTTTATTGTAATTAATATATTGCATTATATGTAAAATAGGTTTTAGGTTCTTAGTTTGAGTGTTTTTAAATAATAATAAAAAAAAACTAACAAAAGAAATTAAGTGCTTATCTGCATATTTACTCACAATTATCCTGTAGTTCTTTATTTTGTCACTGCACAGAATTCAGATGATCATTCTGCAGTTGCCATATAAATAACATTGGGCTACATAAGAATTTGGGCAAGCATGTGCTTAGGTACTCGCTAAAGTCTTAAGGTGGCGACTAATTCACCCGAATACTTACACCAATATACAGACTTCCACGCGTGGTGCACTCGCGACGATGATCACCCAGCAGTGACTGACATGTGCCGAATGGCGAATGTTACAAAGGGATTCGCCAAAAAACCGACATCTGGTTGAAGCACGCTTGCAGCTCGCCGGCGAGTGGCTCAGCTCGCTGTATTGACATGGCGAATATTTTTATTGGAACATGTTAACAACGAGGGAATGCTTGTCAAGTCAGTCGCCACTAATAATTAAACTTTTATTATTTTTCAGTCCTCATTGAAGCTGGCAATTCAACGAAAAGCTATTACGAGGTGGCTGGGCGTTCCGAGCCTGTCATTGCAGATGTGATCATGGCTCTCATAAACATGGGTAGGCATCTGATTTATTAACTTTATGTTATGTTTTAATGTCACCAATTTTTTACTGACTTTTGCGTTCTCTTCCTTGAACAACATGGGGCTCTTTAAGATCCCGTTACACTCCTTGCTTTCCTTAAAAAGACCCTCCACACAGCATCCCCAAAGAAGACCTAGGAAAACCTTAAGGCCTCCCGTGTGGAGTATATCTATCTTCAATCTGTCTATGCATATAAAGAAGAGTGTCTGTTTGTTTGTTTTTTTATAGAAATCTACAGTTTTATTTCGAGCTTGGTGAAATTTTGTGCACTTGACCTTCAAAACAAGAGGAAGATCATCGTATACATAAGATTTTGAATAACTACCCCCATCCCTTTACCCACCTCTTTAAGTAGAATTTTGGTACTCGATGAAATTTTCCACACTTGACATTCAAAATAAGGCCGCTTTCTGATGGTCCGGTAAGGAATTGACATAAACTTAATGTGTGATACCGACAGGGTGCCAGCTCACGACTCGGGGGAAGCGGGAGTAGTATACTACAAGCGGGACAACAATTCAGCAGCTTCTCGGTAAACGTGCTTCGTTTCATTCGTTCACGCGGCATTCGGCTTTCAGTTGAAACATGGAGTGGAATATGAATTTTCGTCTTATGATGGAGGTAGAGAAATATACATGCCTTTATAATTATAAATTTCCGGCATATGCAGTAAAGGGGACGACGCAGAAAGCTCGGTGTGCAATAGGAGGAGTTCTGCTATTTTCAGGTATACAATTACTTTAAATATATTGTAGGCATCGGATTATATTACATGCAGTTATGTATAAGCTGATGACACTCGTGGGCGCCATTAATAATTAACTGTAAATTTAATATTATTTATTTATCCAATAATTGAGTTGACAATATAATAAGTGCATCACAACTGTCACAAGCGTCATTAATAAATACGAAAATGCATATATTCCGATAGCAATAACACAATTATCAGGTATGAAATATCTTCTTTTTTATTCATGTAATATTATTATGAAAAACAATTGTATTGCCACGGAACTGTTGTGCGTAGTTTTATGAAGTAATTACTCGGGTATTTACGAACTGTTTGGCCAGCAGAGTTTGCATTTATCTGCATAACTTCTTCTTGCAAAGCAAATTCATGTGCCCTGTTGTCTTGATCACATTCAATTATACGAATACTGTAATCCGTCTTTGATACGGATGAAGTTATGCAATATTCACACTCACACAGCTTTTGATGTTTGTCAGTTTGACAACGGATAGGATTTAAAAATACTTGAAACTTCTGTGTCATCAAACCGAAACTACATTCAATCGTATTTCTTCCTCCAGTCAACCTGTAATTGTTAATTCTTCTTTTATTGCTGAGAGTGCCATTGGGGAAAGTTCTCAACAAATACCTATTTAAGGGGAACGCATTATCTCCTACAAAAAAATATGGTACTTGACGAGTTTCACCGTGAGGCAAAGGGGAAGATTGGGGTAGGTTTAAGTCGTCTCTTTTCAACCAATAACTAATTGTTGAATTTTGGAAAATTACCCCGTTGCTGTTACAACCAGCGTATCCAGTTTCTATCGTGGTAAATAATCCATCAGTTTCACAAGCGGCCATTAGAATAACCAAATGGTATTGTTTGTAGTTGTAATTAGTTGAGCCTGTATTCGGAAGTTTTTCAATTCTTATGTGCTTCTTGTCAATAGATCCCAAGCAATTGGGTATGTTCCATAATTCCTTGAATCTGTTTGCAATTTTTTTTCATTTTCAAGTATAGCCATATATTCAACATAAAGTATCCCATATCACCGATTTTGTTTCTGATATTATGTTTGAAACAGTATTATCTCCTCTTGCAAAATATAATCCCAAAGGAAACAATTGTGCAGCCAGTAGCAAAGTACCTAAAAAACCTTTTTTTAAATAGACTCATTCTAACTGGGTATGTACATATTTTATTTTCAGTTACTGAGTGCAAAGAAAATTGGAAGAACGTGACATTCACGTTCATTCAGAGCATGAAACCTATTCATAGTGGATCAGAGGCGAAAAAACCCTATTATTTAAGGAACTACTTAAATTTCATCTTGCCTCTTGTTAGACCTATTAACTAAACAGAAAATACTGGCAACTTTCCGGAATGTGGTGCAGATGCAGCTCCGGAACAAGACGTAATTCCATTAATGGAACTTGACAAATCAATGGAGCGCCAAGGAGGTTTTATGAAAGAGAACCATCAACGTCCAGGAGCAACGTCCGAGAGCATAGTGATGGATTTCCAACATCAACATCTCGATCTTATAGCATCAGAGCTCGATAGAAGCAGTCCCAAACGGAAAAGACCGATACCTGAAGTAGAAAAAATGTTAATCGATTACTTAAGAAATAAACAAGGATATAAAGAAAACCTATCTCTTTTTGAAAAATTAACGCACCTGTCTCCTGCCGTGTCCCAGATGAATCATTTTTCAAAAGCGTTTCAGGTGAATTTCAGAACATGACTGAAATAGAATTGAGGGATTTCAAAATTGAAGCTTTGCAACTTATGGCCAAAATGACCTGAATGTAAACTGACTGCTGTAGAAATAAGATATCTGAGGCGATTGTGTGGTAAAACCATGTATGATTGTATGAAAAATGTAGAGATTCGTAAAGAATGCAAGGCTGATGTAAGCGTTATGAGTAATATTAAGAAAGGGACGCTTAGATGGTTTGGGCATGTAGAGCGAATGAACGAAGAAAGGAGTATAAGGATAATATATGATGCGAATGTGAATGGAAGAAGAAGCCGGGGATGCCAGAGGAAGACATGGCATGATCAAGTAAATCAAATACTTGAGTCAGGCCATGTCAGAAGTCGGAATAATAGAAGAGAATTTATGAGACAATGTATGAATGTGAATGAAACAAAAAGCGTATGCTAAGATCGAGTTGTTTGATGGCCCATCCTCTCTGCCTATCGCTAACGGCATGATGGTTAGTTAGTTAGTCTACTTTGGGTTAAGGAGCATTTTCTTATGCATACACATAAATTTGAAACCTGATCGAGAGATCGGTGTATAATTTAAAGTAGGACCGGTGGCAGTACCACCCTTTCTGCCTCAGGTAGGTCAATTACATACCTCCGTGTTATTAAAACTCTTTCCTCAGCACCAACGCACTTCCTTGTGTTGGTATTAATTTTTGTAATATATGGCGTAACATGCTGGACCAGTCCTTGGAATGTTTTTTTTACATTTGCCTGAATTTCACCTTCATCTTCGGATAGTACCTTGGTAGGAACAAATAACCTACAATTAATGTTACATTCAATCTAGAGGTGAACCCAAAACCTCCTCTTTTGTCTCATTCGAAGGAATAAATAGAATACCGGAGCCTCGTCTTCACTTTATTCACTTGACATTTTTCGATTTTGACTTTGATAGATCCGATAACATTCAGCGGTAAATGTGATGATAGAAACCTGCAATACCGACAATTTACTGGCGGCTACAAATCACTGCAGACCCGTCTGTCAGAGAGTACATGGAGGAGATATCGTGAAACATTTCCTGCATTTTTGCTGCACCCAGTTTATGTCGATTTCTTACTGGACCATCAGAGAGTGGCCTAAGAGGAAAATTACTTCATAGCGATAGGGGTAACAGATGACAACCTCAAACCTCACCTCACTAACCTCACTACTCTAAACCATTCATAACCCCAGGCAACTCCGAGTACTTCAGCCAGTATTTTATTAAAAAAAGATCATTATCATTTAAATGAGATTTTAGTAAGGATTTGCATTCCTGAACTCTTCATAATAACTTTACTGTTCTGCATTAAGAGGAATGGCTGTGCCGCCTGTTTCATACAAAACTTAATTTTGGATTTGTGGCCAAAATACTCACCTAAACCTAATGATCTTTTTTTCATCAAAAAGTATAGTAAATATCTAGTACGGATTAAAAGTAATTTATTTATTTTTATTTTACATTATGAAATATAGGCCATTAAAGGAATTGATTTTTCGCGATTTTTAGAGGCACCTTTAACAATTATTTGGGGGCTAACGGTGATTTAAATAAGTTTAACCCATCTACTTTGAAAATATAATGAAATATAAAATAAAAAATGAAAAAAATATATTAAAATAAGCATTATGGTGGACTTTAAATTAAATTAAAAACGACCGATTTACGTTGGAACACAAATTTCCCATAAATAATTAAAAATATCGACCCGATATCATATTTACGTAGCAAATATATTTTTAAAAAATAATACAATAAACTCGCAAATAATTTTCCAAGTTACATATAAAATCCATACTAGATATTTACTAAACCTTTAATTTAAAAAAAATATATCATTCAGTTTGGATGGGTATTTTGGCCTCAAATCCAAAATTAAGTTATGTATGAAACAGGCAGCGCAGTCATTCTTCTTAAGTCCAATCCGTTTTTATACATTATTTTATTTTTGTCAGTCCGTCCGCTAAATGTTATTTTGTGTACCGGTTGATAACTAGGGAATATATAATTTTATTGTGGCATTTTCTTTGTTTATACAATTGCAGGATTCCGGCTTGAGGGCCTGGAGAGCTACGCAGCGCGGCCTAACCGCCACGTCATAGGGGCGCCTACGGCTTCCGTGGCCCCACGCACTCCCGCCATGCTGTCCGCTGGCACCCGGGCTAGGCCCCCCGCCCACATCCCCCCGCACCTGCCCCCACTGCCAGACCCCCACGCTTATGTCCGGACGCCGGTAATGTATTTTATTTTGTTTTTTTAAAGAAACTTTTCAAATACAGTATCATAGAAAAGAGATACGACTGTAACCTCCACTTGCTACAATTGTAGTTTATTTTTTTATTTTTAAAAAAATTATGTGAACATCGCACAATATTCCCAACTGCCCGAAGCCAGTGGGACTATGGCATTCCAAATTTCACGAGGCTGAAGATAGCTGGGAAGGAAAGGAGATGAGAGAGAGGAAGGTTGTAAAGTACCTAGCTATTCAGATCTGATATCCGAACATGGCTAAAGCCATTTCGAGCAGTGTTTCGATTTTGAATGATGGTCTTTCACCAGGGCTCTACTGCGACTCTAATACATCTTAAAGGGTTATTGGTGCGACCGGGACTTAAACTTAGTGAGTGATTACCGAACGTGCTCAACCATATTTTGTTTTTGAAATTATTTCAGCTTTAAATAAAAAATAAAAAAAATAGTTGCTGCTGTTGTGTTATATTATACAATTATCAAATTCTAAGCAGTTTATGATTCACTTTATCAATAATTATTGTTTATTTTGCTGTCCGTAGACTCACAAACAACCTGTCACTGAATACGAAGCCATCAGGGAGAAGGCAGCCAATCAGAAGAGAGATATAGAGAGAGCATTGACTAGATTCTTAGCTAAAACGGGTGAAACTCACAGCTTGTTCAATTCAGACGACAACCAGATGTTTCCATGTAAGTTAATCTTCTGGTTACTGGCCACACCATGTGGTGCCCAAATAATATGTGCCTTATAATTTACGAATTTATTTTAAAAGATATAGAACAGGCAAAAAGATTGCTACTACTTATGTCCTTTATACGTCTGAATATAAACTAAATAGGTGAAAAACACAGCATGTTCACTTCAGCGAACAATCAGATGTTTCCATGTAAGTTCACCAGTTATTAACTGCATCATACGGCGTGGAAATAATATGCGTCTTATTTTATGTATATTTTTTATGCATTCATTTTAAAAGAGAAAGCGTTGATTTGATTCTTAGCTAAAACAGGTAAAACCCACAGTTTGTTCAATTCAGTGGACAACCAAATGTTTCCACGTAAATTAACCTTTTGACCATTAACCGCACCGTATGGTGCTCAAGTAATCCGAGCCTCATGCGCTACAGCTATATATTTATGCATTCATTTTAAGAGAAAATAGTCATTCTTTTTGTTGTGGTGTAGATTGTTAAATCTAATAGATAAAATAATCTCGGTAAGGGAAACCATAACGACATTTGACAATCCCTATGATTTTTCCAGTAATTGCCTGCAAGCCCATTTTTCCGGCTTATTTGCCCTGCCTTCTTCCAACGGACCAAGTGTTTGACTTTGAAGAACTTGAATATCATTTCCAAGTTGCTAACAGGACGGAAGATTTGCCTGCTACCGAGAAAAAAGGTAATATATGTACCTACATAAATCAAATGAAAATAGTAATGCCTGCTCCACAAGACTAGACACTCTCAACAAGCATGTCCGAGGGAGCCAGGCAAGAATGTACTATGTATGTATACGCGCTTGCCTCAAATGCGCTTGTTCCTGAGTCAGTTTTTTGTGCCTGGGTCAAAAGATGCAAGATCTGATACAAAAGATGCGAGCGCAGCCACTACACTACCACTAATAATCCAAACAACAACTGAAATTGCGTACAAAATTATGTATTCAAAATAATATATACATATTATGTATTCAAAATAATATATACATATTATGTATTCAAAATAATATATACATATTATGTATTCAAAATAATATATACATATTATGTATTCAAAATAATATATACATATTATGTATTCAAAATAATATATACATATTATGTATTCAAAATAATATATACATATTATATATTCAAAATAATATATACATATTATGTATTCAAAATAATATATACATATTATATATTCAAAATAATATATACATATTATGTATTCAAAATAATATATATATATTATGTATTCAAAATAATATATACATATTATGTATTCAAAATAATATATACATATTATGTATTCAAAATAATATATACATATTATGTATTCAAAATAATATATACATATTATGTATTCAAAATAATATATACATATTATGTATTCAAAATAATATATACATATTATGTATTCAAAATAATATATACATATTATGTATTCAAAATAATATATACATATTATGTATTCAAAATAATATATACATATTGTATTCAAAATAATATATACATATTATGTATTCAAAATAATATATACATATTATGTATTCAAAATAATATATACATATTATATATTCAAAATAATATATACATATTATGTATTCAAAATAATATATACATATTATGTATTCAAAATAATATATACATATTATGTATTCAAAATAATATATACATATTATGTATTCAAAATAATATATACATATTATGTATTCAAAATAATATATACATATTATGTATTCAAAATAATATATACATATTATGTATTACTATTCAATATTGACCTATATATTTAGTTTAATTTATTAATTAACAAAATTTTCCATGGGTCATTTTATAGTCCTTCCATTCTGCAACATATAGTAAAACCCACTTAAGAAATTCCCATATAAGTACTTTTATTTTTTCGATCCCTTAAAGTATGAAATTATTAATTTAGACTTCCATCAACAAATTATAGCGATAGGCGTACTGCTAATAGCTTCGTTGTAACATCTCCTTATTCCTCTTTCTCATACATATGTGTATGGTGCACGTAATACAAAGATAGATTATGAAGGAGCTCTCAGCGGGAAGACCGTATAATGAAATTTCAATCCATTTATTATTCTAGAACCCATCTCTGACGGAGAAGAGGAAGGTAATGTGGATCCGGGGGAGGGGAGCCAGGAGATTTCGGGGGGTCAGAGCCCCGCACAGATTGACAACCCCTACCTGAAACACACACAAAAGTCTTCATGATTTGAACTATACGATGGTGATGAAGAGAATTGATCTTCATAATTTACACCATTTGATTACGATGAAGAGTAATGATTTTCGATTTTACATCATTTGATTGGGATGAAGCGTGATGATTCATAAGTTAAACCATTTGATTATGATGAAGAGTATTTATCATCACAATAACAGCTGCATTTGAAGATGATGAAATGTAATAATCTTCACTATGTTACAACAAAGTTATATGTTATCCTTCGATGATGATGAAATGTAATAATCTTCATAATTTAAACTATTTTATGATGATGAAAGATAATAATCTTCATGATTTACGCCATTTGATGATGATGAAATGTAACAAGCTTCATGATTTACACAATGATGACATTTCCACACTAATAGGTACATACACATAAGCAATCATGTACTTTACTAATTGTCAACCTTTCAGTGCATTCAACTGATATGTGTATGAAGTGTAAAGTTCCATATTGAAATATGTAATTATAAGAAACTAGCGCTGAAGTACCCGGCGTTGCCCGGGGTTATGAACGATTTGGTGAAAAGTTTTGAGGTTGTGATGTGTTACTCCTACCCAGTAATTTTTCTCTTATTTTGAACGTCAAGTGTGCAAAATTTCATCAAGAACCAATATTCTGCTTCGAGGGGTGGGAAAGGGGGATGGGGGTGATTTTAGAAATCTCACGTAGACAGTGACCTTCCTCTTGTTTCGAAGGTTAAGTTTTCAAAATTTGATCAAGCTCGGAATAAAACTGTAGATTTGTATACAAAACCCGCCCGCCTGGGACATCTTTATAAAATAGAAGAAGAAGATGTGTTAACAAGTCACATCTTATTAACCCTTTGACTGATATTAATATGTAATAACAAATAAAAACTACATGCATATTTCTCTCTATAATATTTTATTATTATTCTGTGCAATAATATTATATTGTTCAATTGATTGTGAAATGTTTGCTATTTGTGTAAATATAATCTTTTGTATATGTATGATTAAGAGTTTTTAACAGTTTAAATAAAATAAAGAGGAATTGATGAATGCTTATTATATATTATAATACATTGGCTTATTGCCCGGTGGCAATTTGTTCCCAGCACACCCGGATTTATAGTGGAAATAATTTATTTTTTTCTGATACAAAAACCAGTCATAAAAGGAACTGGAGGAAAACAGCAGGAGTGGAGTAGCAAGGGTTGTACTGCCGATGATGTATGATGATAGAAGTAAGGTCAATTTTATCTCTCTTTGGGAAAATATGATAAAAAATATTGTCATATATCGAAGTTCTTGAAAAAATAATCAACTTCTGGGGTCTAGGAGTTGAAAGGACTCGTGTAAATTGGTGACATCAGTTTTCTTTCAAGTCATAATAGATCACACTTCTATTGATTTTCTGTTCTCTGGTGTTAATCTAATCCACGTGTCCATCACATATGTGATCCATCTATGGATATCCCCTTACTGGAATATTGTATTGATCAGACTTAATCCCTCCTTCTTACTTAAAAAAATTTCCGTACATATTACAAAGCCTTTAAAACACATTTTTAATTTATACATCCGTAATAATACCTTCCCAGAAAAACGGAAATTGACTAAAGTCACACCAGTATACAAGAGAGGAGAAAAGTCGGTGATCGATAACTATAGATCCCATAGCTGTATTATCAGCTCCCGCTAAACTCCTAGAAAATATATTGTATTCACACATATATCACCGGACGAAACACACCCTTGACGAAAACCAACACGGTTTTCGACCAACTCACCCTCGATGAATCTTATGAATTTCACAATGTACATCTGTAATTCGCTTGAAAAATTTGTAAATGTTGATCTAATTTATACAGACTTCGATAAAGTTGATTGCGATATATGTACTACTAAAAAAATTAAATGGTTTATAGATTTCTCCCAGAATCTACTCACATGGCAAGTTACCTATTCAATCTTATTAATTTTTTTGTGTTTAATTCGTAGAGCTCTAATTTAATTTATTTTTTTTAATTTAATGTACATCAAATTTAATAATGTTATTATTAAATTCTGCAAGTATTTTTAGTTTTTATTATTGTGACAGCTGTTTCGGTGTTTAAGGCCATTTTCAAACTGTGATTAATCCACATTGTGACGACTTATTTATATGATTTTATTTACTACCACTTCTTTTCAATTTGGACGGGTAATGATTTATTATCGGTGAAACCGATTTAGTTAGAAAACAATTAAAATTGTGAATTCTGTGAGGTTTTCACATTTATAATGTGTTTGCTCGTATTTAACTGACAATCTTTTCTTAATTGATTTATTTAAATGTATTGTTTTGATAATGTGAACATACTGAGAAGCGGTGAATATATAATTTTCCTTACTTTATTAATTAATTGGAATGCCGATATACATGGCCAGCAATGGAATACAATTAGCAGCCTTAAATTAGAAGAAGAAAGATGCCAGCCGAGAAGGCGGGAAGATTTCACGAGCACTTCCGCCTACCCCTCGCTAGAGTGAGGAAAGATATACAACCTTATATGACGTGAACTTGTGCTAAAATCACCAATAAACAGTTATATACACATTTACAGACTATTATTATTTGACATTCCCTGCATAACAATCCAGTTAAAGTGTTACATAATGTTATATTAGGATCATTCATTCGTTTGTTAATTTCTAATTGTTCGAGTAAACTTAATATTAGGCCCTTTCTTTGTATATGTAAGGGTTTAGGTTTGTTGTTGTCAAGCGGACCTGATTATTTACTAAAAGATGTTCTGCGAATTTTGAAGAAGTGGTTTTATTTTTATAACATCTTATATGTTCTTTGAATCTAGTTGAGAAAGCCCTTCCTGTCTGCCCGATATAGGTAGCGTTGCAGTCGGTGTAGTCACATTTTAATTCGTATATGCCACTAGTATTAAGTTTAGGATTTTAACTTTTTCAGTTTTTTAAGCTTGTTTCTATATTATTATTGGTTCTAAAAAAAAACCTATTCAATCGTCGCCAATATGTTAGTTACGGACACTATGTTTCGCGTGAATATAAAATGAACTCTGGGGTTCCCCAGTAATCGAACCTAGGACCCCTCCTCTTTCTCTTATTCCTAAACGACATTGGCAAGGCCATTAAACGCTCAAAATATCTCCTTTTCGCTGACGATATCTAACTTTTCAGAGCTATCAAGTCTTATTGATTCCATTCTTCTGCAAAATGATCTTGATTTCCTCTTCAAATGGTCAGAACTGAACAAACTACCCTTCAGTATCCAGAAATGCAGTGTCGCTACATTCATAAGATCCAAAGAACCAAATTTTTTCCCGTACCAGATGAATAAAAAGAATTTGATAAGCAAAACTGAGATTAAGTACCTTGGCGTGACTTTCAAGGCAAATCTCTTTTAAATTCCGTATACGTAACGTTGTCTCCCGCGTCAACAAAATGCTTGATTTTGTTCTCCGTAATGCGAGATCATTAACTAATGAAATCGCAATACGAAGAACATATGAAGCACTTGTTCGCAGCATCTTGTGGTAGAGTTCCATTATCTAGGCCCCTTCTGAACAGAACCATATTCTTGTGCAAAAGAGGTTTATGCGTTACCTTTATATGAGAGAATATATCGACAGTTCCAATGAACAATGTCAGATATGCAATTGGAAACTTCTTTTTAGAGCTGTTTAAAGTTTCGTTTCTACATGTTTTTGTTTTAGAGATAAAGGAATGTGGTGTTGTTTTTGATATTTTGCATAAACCCCTATTTATTTAATTGGAAAACCATATTATTGCAATTATTACAGTTCTAATGCAATGTTACGAATTTGCATATCCGACATTGTTTATTGGAACCGTCGATATATATTATCCTTGTTTTTAACAGGAATGCTCGATTTCAATACCTTAGAAGCCCGCCGAAAAATATTTTTAGGTAAACATTTCTTTAAGTTAATCTCTGGAATGTGTATGTAATCCACCTATGTTGAAAGAGGTAAACTTATACGTTCCCAATAAGTATACTCGCGGGAGACCCCATGCACTATTTTATGCTCCGAAAGCGAGAACTTCTGTTTACCAGAACACGCCAATCAGTAGAGCAACTCAACTGCTCAATGATGCTGCATTAACCGTTGACATTTTTAATATCACAGACAATTTTGCGACTATCCCTTAACCCACGTTAGAGAAGTTATAAAATTGCCCGCATGACTTTTTATACTTTACCTATCAACCTTTCACTTCTTGCACGTTTGATACAGATCTTCAGTATTTGTTAAAATCATTCATACGCAAATGTTTACTTGTACTATTTGCTATTTCTAATACTTGTCTATGTATATTTTTTACAGTGTCTCATTTATCAATCTCTGTAATATATTAGTGTAGATCTGTTTTATAGAGACTATGAAAAAAATAAAATATGTGATCCATGACATTTCACAAAAACACATAGTCAAAATATGCCGCATCTTGGAATAGATTGCGGTGAAAAGGCCAGGTTGTAAAGGTTAATACATAATCTGCATCACACAATGATAGAATTGAATAATTTTTAAACCTCAATATAAATGAAAAACACTAATAACAAGAGCATATAAAATAAACAAAAAGTTTATTACAAATTTACATAAAAAAATAAATTAACATTTCCCGGACTGTACAAATAATACTTTTCACTCATTTTGTTCAAGAAACTGTTGTAGCAGCAAACTGTCAATGGGGATGATCAGGTTCTCTATGCCGTCCACAGTTCTCCTGGTCTTCACCAGCTTGTGGTCCAAGAACTCGGTGAGCTGAGCCCTGAGGGCCAGATCGGAGCTCACCAGGAAGGATTCTCGGGCGGACCAGTACAGATCTTTGAAGGAAATTCCTAAAAATAATATTGAGAGATAGATTGATTAAATTTGAATGTTGTCATGCATAGAATTTGGGTTCGTAATAGTTTAACAATTAAATGTAAAAATTTAATGAAGTGGTTGCCATAGTAGTGAAATTTTTTCATTACTATGACAAGTTTGAGTTTCACCAATTTTGGAACAAATTTTAGTTCATTAAAATGTGAGCTTATGATCGACTCTCGGATATGATGAAAAAAAGGTGTAACTCAATTTTTTTAATGTTTTTATTGCTTACAGTGTGCGTCTCTTTCAAACAGTTTTATTTTGATTTAATAAATGGCTTCTTAGATATGAACATAAAAAACGCACTTTTCCATGCAAATATCTAGCTTAGAAAGCATTGAAAAATAGCAAGTTTGAATATTAAATTATCGAAAGTACATATCACTTATTTCTGAACGCCATGTATAAATAATTTATTTGTTTGATTATACACCTGTCTGGGTATCTACATGGATTTTTAGAACAGAATATAATGAGCCCCCGAAAAATTATAAAAACCAAAGTATTGTTACAACATTTTTAAAACGTTTGACCTTAACATAAAATATAAAACTAAAACAATAATATGACACAAATCATTAAAGCTACATTATCCATGCTACAAAAATTTATTGTAGGATTCATCAAAGTGGTGGTATAGATGACACTTTATTTTATAAATGGAGTCAGCTAATATATCAACAATACCTCCAAACTTGTTGCTCAAATCATGCATTCTATTGGTAAATGAGTGACTGATAGTTGGTTTTGTACGTGTTGCAGAAAAATGTTACATTTTGTCTTGTGTTCCTCGAATAGTGGCGACGATGACAGGGCTATCAATTAGGTGGTTAATGACTATATATAAAACAACTACGTCAGACAGCGTAATTAGATAGAATCGATTCATCAAACTTACATAATTCATATTTTTTATTGTAATTTTGAGCTTAAAATTTATATACCTAAGAAATTGCTGAACAGGTTCTATGTTGTTAAAGTGTACTTTATACAAATGCACACTTTTTAAAAATTACACCCTTTTACCTTTGAACCATCTTGGTATTACTATTTAAAGTACCTATGATATTTTTACTATTATTATTTATTAGACAAAAAAGAAAAGAAAAAAGAGAGAAAGTAAGTTAGAATACCTTACCTTGATAATGCGGTGTCTTTTTGTTCTTGATTTGATTCTTGACGATGATCATGAAGATGCCCCTGGCGTTGGTAGTGAGGGACTGGAAGACATTCCTGAGGGAGGACAGCGCCAGTGCCCCGGAGTTGTGCACCATCAGCGAACTCTCGAAGGAGGTCTCCTGGGTGTACGGCAGGAGAGTGGTCACGTCCCACCACGAGAAGTTGAAGTTGCTGAGTATAGAGTGGTCCCAGACTGAAAACAAAATACTATCACTGTACTGCTGAAAATTGTTAAAGGAGAATCAAATTTAAAAAAGAAAAAAATGGACATATAAAGATACATTCATTTTAAAAACTCATGACAAACACATTGAGATGCTCTCAGTATCGCCTCGGTGAAAGACCACTATTCGGAACAGAAACGTTGCTTGGAATGGCTTTAGCATTGTTTGGTGATCAGATGTGAATAGCCAGATACTTCGCAATCTTCCTCGTCCCCATCTCCTTCCCTTCAGCCTCTTAATGTACCCCAATTGGGAATGCCATAGTCCCAGTGGCTCCAGCAGTCAGGAGCAGTTGGGACTCTTATGCGGTATTTACATAAAAATAAAAACATGCACGCCAAATGCGAGGCTACATTACTGGGTTTCTAACGTTATTATATATTTTTAATTATTTTGTAAAGGGCCAGCACTCAAAAATGATCCTAAACATCACATTGCAGGTTGCTAACTCAAGCAATACCACTAATGATTTATCTGTAAATTCTATACGGGCAGTAAATAAAATGTATAAGGTTTCAAAAGACAAACATCTTCAATCTGTTATCCTTAAATTCTACGAAATACGTCCCATATTACCTGAAAATAGGTGCAGTTGGAAAACCAGAGAAACCAATTTTAAACGTTTTACCTAAAGTTCTAGTGAATATTTCACATACAATAAAAAAATTACAGTACGAGCATTACTGTCTTTTGAAACCTTACACATTTTAATAATTACCTGTATAGAATTAACAGATAAATCATTTGTAGTATTTCTTGAGTTGGCAACCTGCAAAGTGAGTATTTTTTGGGTGCCGACTGTTAAAGACACAAACATTCCCAGTTTATGACGAATAACCTGAAAATATGTACATTCAATTTGAATAGCTCCTACTACCATCATTATAAGCGGAAAATGTTGCTTGTGCAATGATGAAGGACTTAGCCGGCAGAAGAATGAATACGCAATGCCTAGGCAGGAACCTGACACTTTGGAGGACTCCGTGACATAAAAGTTCTTTTAAATACTATAATAATTTTACAGAAAAACATAATTCGACTTACTCAGTGGTGCGTTTATAAAATCAACGGAAACGATCATATGAATATTTTTGACCTTGGCCAGTTTAGACAACACATTTTGTGTTTTATTATTTCTCAGCATTATTCCGTCTATATTGTGTATAAGAAGAAACAGATTTGAACCAGAGCAAGCCGCCATTTCATCCTCTATCAATTTCACAGCTTCGTAAACATTAGAAGGCACAGAATTGATATCCAACAAGTCGGATATGATCGACTCGAGGACATCTTTTAAGGTCAGACTTGGAAAGAAACCATTGATTACAATGCAAGGGTAATTCGAAAGCTTTTGCAGTTGGAAATCTTTGATTAGTTTCTGTTTTGAGCCAACTCCGTGTAACAGAATGGTGTACCCTTCGCTTAGGATGTACATCCATTTGTCAAATAGCTTTTGGTGGTCCTCCATGATTTCTTTGATGGCTCGGCAATGTTCGGCCGACATTTTTTGCTGCTTGAGGATATGTTGCAACTTGTCTTCTGTGAGTCTGGGCGTTTTTAAACGTTCCAATGTGTGGTTAGAAGTTACAACCTTAAAAAATACAATAAAAATATTGTGAATAAAGTTAGTTAATTAGAGTTGCAAGGCATGGTGAACAGTTGCGTGCACAGAATTTGTAATCAGGTTTTCGGTAAGAATGGCCAAGCTGTTGGCTGTAGCGGATATAGGTTAGTATTATCTAAACTACATTGAATATCCAAATAGCCGCTTTATTTATGCATATTACAAGACAGTTACTAGATATAAAAAGATTCCACCTTTTTTCCGCTAAATAAACACAGACAATATATTGAAAGAAAGCCAACATGATATTATCATTATTTTGTTAGTAAAGTTGTTCTAATTAATAGATGTACTAACAGATGGCACTGATTGCTATATTTGCTGGCATTGCCGAAAAGCACTGCTTATGAGACACCGACACAAACAAGTCGCCCCTTGACGTGCATTTCACATACATGTATGTTTGAATGCATAGAATAAAGTTAACATTTGAATATGATGTGTACGTCATTTTGCATACTTAGTATACCTTTGACACGTTATAGTGGTAAGGTGGGGTAGGGAGTGATTTTGTGCCTATATGACAGGCACGCCTCTGATGGTGAATACTTAAACTATCGCTTAAAGAGCACTGCGTTTTATCTTGTTACAAATAATCTGGCAACCAGGAAATCAGACGTATTTTTAATATTTTTAAATGGTAGTTCCTGATCTCAGCACAGGCAATATCTCAGTAAACGGAGTCTATCCAAACGCTGATTTCTTCAAAAGCTGCTTAATCTCCGTCATTGTTTGAAAAGTATTACTGCAATGTTGCTATAGCTGCTGACAAATTATTACCTTTTTACTACCATGCATGGAGAAATAGTCATCAGATTTCACAATAAACTTGGAGTCTTTGTCTCCACGGGCTTTTCTAAGGCCGTAAGGTTTTGAAGGTGTTTGAATTTGACGAGCCAGAATTTTAGTTTGAACTTTCTTCAATACTTCAGAATCAGAAGAATCACTTTTTCCTTCATCCTAAAAAAAACAAACAAAATACATACATTATTCAGTAATTGAAAAACGAAGATCCTGATAATTTTAGCCGTAAGGAACCTAGAAATATTATTATTATTGTTTTCGATAAGGAAAATCAGGACTCTTAAGAAGAATCAAATCTAATCTATGTGAAGAGGTAGAGGCAGCTTCGTACTTTAAAATTGATTCATTGAGTGTACGAAGGCATCAGATAGATCCATTTGTATAAAATAGTTATAATAATAATAATAATCATATTTATTTGAAACACACATTATTTTACAAAAATATTTTAGAAGGCTTTGACTGTCCAACTAGGAACAAATCCCGTTTTAGGACAGTCAAATTGATAAGTTTAGTTCATATTAATATACATATACACGAAAGAATATAAAAGATATTAATTGATAAACTAAAGTTCTTAAAAACTTAAGACAAGATTTTTTGTGCATAGCGCAAAGGGTAACAATTATTATTTTTATAAACAATAATTATTAATCTAAAACACTCATCCAAATTGAAAAAAACCTTCCGAGCAAAGATAAATGTCGCCGGCAGGACTCGAACCCGCACCCTTCTAATGTCCGGTCAGATGCTCTACCGTTGAGCTACGTCGGCTTATCGCAAACCCGCCAAGTTAATCAATATATACTAGTGTTCCATTCAATAATTACTGTTTTTATTATATTTTCACCTGTAAACAAAAGAAAAAAAACATTAGAAGGGTGCGGGTTCGAGTCCTGCCGGCGACATTTATCTTTGCTCGGAAGGTTTTTTCAATTTGGATGAGTGTTTTAGATTAATAATTATTGTTTATAAAAATAATAATTGAATATAAAAGAATTCATGAAGTAAATTAAAAAAAATATATACATATATATTGTTTTTTTTTTTTCAAGTATGATGCATTTTTTAAATTTAATGTAAAGTAATAATGAATTACATATGAGATGTAAAAGTTTAAAGTGTGAAGAATAAAAGTTTAAAGTATAAAAGACTAAAGTATGATATTCATTTTTTAAATTAGTGTAGAGTAATAATGAATTATAAATGAGATGTAAAAAATTTTAAGTATAAAGTATGAAAGTTTTAAGAATATAAGTTTAAAGTACGATATGCATTTTTTTGATTTAGTGTAGAGTATTAATGAATTACATATGAGATGTAAAAGTTTAAGTATAAAATATAGAATATTAAAGTATAAAGTATGATATGCATTTTTTAAGTTAACAATAATATTCAATGCCCGGAGTTGCTGAATGAGATTCAGTTTAATGTACCTGCATGCTCTTACGTCCTATTCAAAGTGGATCAATGTAAAACAAATTGTAAACAAAATTCTTGCTTCAATAGACCATGTAATAATTACAATAGTATGATATCAAATGTAGACATCTTCAACTGCGAGCTGAATAAATATAAGAACTCTTGTTAAGAGTGATTTTGTTGTTATTTTGAATTTAATTTATTTTATATCTTAGTATTATAATATGTATATGATATCTTGTGTAGACATCTTCAATTACCACAAGCACTCCGTTATACAATATTTTTCTTATACTTGCCATGAGCGATTGTTTCATTTGTTATAAATTTGGTTATAAATTCTAATTTTTATATCTTGTTTTATTAGGTAAATTCACAAGGAGGAAATCCAAAATTGGTTTTACTTTTGGTATACTATTCAATAATAATAAACTGTTGATTTCCCGAAAATTAATAAATACGTTAAAACACTTACCAGCCCAGTATTAAGGTAAGGCTTAGAGTGGTGGGCTCCCACAAAGAATAGCTAAAGAATATTATATATTTTTGAGAGGGAGATCCTAAGGCAAACCTTTGGATCTAGCCATACGAGAAAATTATGTCTGGCACATGAGGCACAACCATGAGCTATGACAATCGGAGAGAGATTTAAATCGAATTTTTATTTGACCAAAGCAAATATGAGACGCACAATCGAATTCGTAAGGCCGGAATTTGGATGCATAAAGAAATAGATGGGGTCAATGACATTATAAATGTCATTAGATGGGATAGAAAAATAACAGATCTGCGAGTTCTTTGTGCCATAAGAAACTGTTCATATTCCTGTGAAATAAATCTGCAAAAATCGATATCCAAACCAGCTTTCAATAATTAGAATTACAAGAGGCGGGTTATTATAACATTATCATACATGGGCTTAGTCAGCAAATGGCCTGCCATGTCCCGAATCCGCAAATGAATTATGAATAAGGAAGGGGTATATTAATTACCAAGGATATACAAATTATTGATCGATAGGTATTACTCCTTAAATAGTCATCTCCAAGTTTGAAACCTCAATGTTGAGTAAGGTACCTATGTAATAAAAACAATGTTTTTAACGTTCTGCATTGTACGTGCCGCAATAATAATAATAATTGGATGATTTGTATAGCGCCGTTTTCGTGAAAAATCACCTCAAGGGCACTGTCACCTGCAAAATTGATAACGTTTTTGAGGTTTGGAGCAAAGTGATGCCAGACTAAAAAATCATAACCCATAAAGTATTGGCAAAGCTATTCTCGGAATAAATATTATTATGAGTAACAATTTTAACACGAGCGGTGTAGGGCCCTATTACTTGGGTGGCTATACCAACGCTATAAAGGCGTAATAAGGATTCTTTATAAGTGAGACGAAGCATCTTTAGGCATAAGGAACTGAAAGGAGACCGGCAGGAACGGAAGTGTTTCCTAGAGGTGTCCGAGACTCTCCTAGGGTTTTAGCGCAGACAACGATTGCATAATATAAAAATGAGAATGTGGTAGCAATCTACGGATTAATTTCTTACGGATTCACTTGGAGCATCATCACTGGATTGGCTTTCATCGGAAACTTGGTAATCACTTCCACTGTCTTCAAAATCAGTTCCTTCACTGTCTTCATTAGCCATGGTCTCTAATTCTGAAAAATTATAACCAGATCATTATTTATGTCTACAGATTTCTGGAATCAACATAATTTCCATTGTAAGTGTGTCCATTTTAAACTTAAAATTTGAACTGAATTTCAGATCCAGACAAGCGATTAAGTACCTACCCACCTACCCGTAGCATATTTCAACACATAATTTCTTTTTTTTTAATTCATATTTGAAATGAGCGTAAATATGGTTTATCAAAGCAGGCCAATTGTTAAAAATTACAAGCCGTGATGCATGCCAATGCATAATTTTAAATAAAAGCGTGACATACTTTTTTTCATTTTGTTTCGTATATGATGTGGAGTTTTCTCATATGCGGCAGTTTGTTTAACGCTTTTAGGTGTATTAAATAGTGCAGATTTTCGTCCTCTCTTTGAAGGGGTGCCGACGTTGGCTTTTTGTGAAGACTTTGGGGTTCTCGGAGTTCTGGACAACTCCTCGGTCCTCGTGAGCTTGGGACTGTCCAGGACGGACTCTATGGCCTTCTTGACCATGTCTTGCTTCCTGTGCATAATCTTGAACCTGAACATTTGCTTTCCTTCAACATCTTCCTCGGAAAACAGAGCTAGAATACAAGGAAATCTACGATTAAAAACAAAATACAGCTTATAAGAAAGTTTATCAAAATGGAGATAATTTTTTGGTCAATGTTATTATCGCCCAGAGCTAGTGGCACTATGGCATCCATAATTTTGAGATATCAGGAATTGGAGAAGGGAAATAGATAGAAAAAAGGAAGGTTAGGAAGAACCTGGCAGTGAGTGCAGTCCATAGTTCAAAAAAGTTTTTTAACCTCTGTGCGTGCCATGTTCTCACCAAATATAAACCCCTTAGTGTACCAGCGCTGTGTAATTGCGCTGCATGTGCTAGTTGACAGTAATTTCGTAATTACTCACTGTTGTGTTACAAAATTATGTTTTTGTAAATTGTACTGTCTTACTATATAATGTGTTTATGCGTTTATGTATTTATCACAATATATATATAACATATTATATACATATTTATATATATATAACATTATGTTATATATATATATGTTATATATATGTTATATATATGTTATATATATGTTATATATATATATATATATATGTTATATATATATAACATTAACAGTTTCCCAGAATATCTAGTTATGTTCAGAGAAAAAAAAAATTCTCTCTCATTTTATATAAAAAAGTAAAATAAATAAATTGCAGGATATTTAAAATAATGTGATGTTTTCTCTAAATAAATACAGTTATATGACACTGAAAATAAAAATTATGACATTTTCACAATGGCGACACACTTTTTCACATATAAAATAAATATGTTTGCACGTGACGAAACGACAAGATAGAATAACACTGAGATATATATTATTTCCTTGCCAAGGGAATGAAACATGTTTTGTGTGCTAGGGGCATTTTTTAAGGATCAAAATACTATAAAATCGAGTCGGGTGCGTTGTTGAAGAATGCCGCTCCGGCATCACTGGCACACAAACAGTTAAATATACTAGACAGTGTCTCAGAAAGCGGTTAAAATGTTGTTAGTACAAACAGTTAACTTCCAAGTATAATGTCATTGTAACAAATATCATATTGTAAGTCATTTAACCCTACGAATATTGGATTTTCTCTACAACCTGTGTACAGGTAAATCATAATAAAGAGATTCTTGCTTATTTAATGGTGTACTGGATGGATAAAAAAATTATTACTTACCTTTTTCAGATTATTTTCCAATGCAAAGAATTTATAAAAATTATATAAAATTTCCTTTGTTTGGATGCTCAATGGTTTACCACAACCAGATTTTATTTTTGACTCCATTTTTAAAAACCCTACCTAATTTTATAGAAAGAAACTTAACTACCTCGACTCAAGTTACAACAATATTCGAAGATTGTGATAAACATCGCTACGCACTCACTATCCAAATATTATCATTCCAAACTAGTTCAAACCAGTTTGATGCTGGCTCGTGATACTATCGGTGTGTACAAATATATTCAAAAATACACTCCTTAAAATAATTGTCTGTAGCATGAATTTCACACCAAATAGGGATAGTCAAATGCTGACCACATCTCTGAACCAATCATAACTAAGAAAGTAGTCTCTAATGAAAACAGATCAGTGAAATCCCTGTGCACATTTTTAGGACTTGAATTCAAGTTGCGCACTAACTATGGAGACTTTTATTGGACTTAACTCGAATTTGAGCCGAGCGCTTAGCACATACTAATATTTTAATAAAAAAAAAGACATTACATACTTGATGGTTTCTCAGGAAGCTGTTGTTCACTATCGTTGCTTTCCGAATCAGATCTTTCATCCACCGAGAGTTTCTTGAACAGTTTGCAAGAGTCTTCCGATTGTTTTGCAATGGAAGTCTTTACCCTCATTCTCGTACCGCGCCGAACACTTGGACTATCCAGGGCTGGTGAGTTATTGTAACTTCTAACATCTGCGTGGTTCACGTCTTCTAACCTAATTTTCGGATTCCATGAAGGTTGCTTTCGAAGGTCAACTAACTCGGTGGACTTAGGACCGGTTGAAGAAGACGCACTTTCTTCTGACATACAAATTGAAGGAGACTTGCGTTTTTCTATCAACACTTCATTAACTTCAGATTTTGTCGTTATTGACGGTTCGGAATCTGAATTGCTTTCTTTAGAAACAGTTTTAGTTTTAACAACGGATTGTCTAGATTTAGTTCTTGATGGTGTCTTCGGAGAAGCTGTATAGTTAAATTCGTCTATAAATGAATCGTCTTCCTTGTAGCAAACTTTGGATTTACCACGATTAACTTTGGGTGAATTCATAATGGTAACTTTATTGTTAGAACCAAATAATCCAATTTAAACGCATTAACTTATATCGGTTCATTCACAAAAAACAAAAATCTGCAAAAGAACAACGTAAACAAACTAAATGCTAACTAACCAACAAATTGATATTTAACTAAACATTCGTTAAATGTCAAAATTGGCGCGAATTGAGAATGTTGCTAGAAGTCAGAATTTTTTAAACTTCCAGTAGAATAAAAAATTCCACATATTTCGAAATATGGTACCTATTTTTCCTATAACAATGGGATACTTATTTCACAAACTATGGGTAAGTACCGTTAAAAATGTGTGAAAGCTTTATATATAATGTATATTTTTAATGTGAATACCGCACAACAGTCCCAACTGCTCCCCGCTAACTGGAATCAGTGAGACTATGACATCCTCAATTGGGGTATGTTGTGAGGCTAAAAGGAATGGATAGGGGAAGGAGATGAGGAAAAAAGAAGAATGGGGAAGTACCTGGCTATTTAGGTTTCCAAACACGGCTAAAACCGTTCCAAGCAAAATTACAATTCTAAATGGTGGTCTTTCACCAGGGCGATACTGAGAGTAGGTACCTATCTACCACTCTGGAACGTGCCGCAAATATACCTACTATATTTTATTTTTATAGGAATTAAGTGTTCGAACCTCCGAATTCATAATTGGGAACCTTACTTCGACCACGGAGGCCGTCAAAATATATTTGTATTATTTCTATTTTATTTGTTAGAATTAACATTGCTTCCAACCTTTCATTTTCACAAACAAGATATCGTTTGATACAAACAAGGAAGCTTTCCCAGAATGTCCTATTATTGAAAAAAAGCCAACATTGCGCGAGCGGCGAACCGGGCAGATATGGTCCGGGCGCGAGAATACACAGACGGATTTGTCCGCCGGGTACAGGTTTAGCGGACAAATTCACGGGGCAAATCCGTACTATGTGAATGCTAAGTTTTTCACGAAAACATTACAAATATGTCTGATGAACAAATTATTGGACTTCTTAACGATTGCCACAAGCAGCTCTGGCATCCATGAAATTGAAAAACGGAGAACAAGAACGCAGTTAGTATTAGATTGTTATCGAGTGTGACAAAGTTTCACAAAATAACACGATTTCGCGATTTCCTGCAATAAGGAATTCCAGTGAAAAAGATAATGTCTTTAAAAATATATATTCACATAGATCAACAAAAGTCGATTGTAAATAAATTATTTTTGTTATATATAAAATTATACGTACAATTAATAAATCTTTATTTAAAAGTGAATAAAAAAAAATCTCATCGAAAAACTTTGATATGTTGGTGCAATAGAATTTGGAGCATCTGATATTACCTGCGCTTTCTGTTTTTGGATTAGTATGGAAATTTTTATTTTTCAATTTTATTTTGTCTTTTAAACATATATTTTTTTAGTTTTGTCGAAATTAATTTGGGTGGCTTTAAGCTCTATAATTGTTGTTCAATATAAAAAAAAAGTGTTATTAATGAAAGAAATTAGAGTGATATGATATTTTATGATCTGAGGGTAAATCAGATACAGCGACGCTCATCAGAGATGACGTCTGATTTAGTTCTTATAAAATGGCAACATTTTGCTCTGTATTGCAATTTGCTAAAATATATTTTGTCATATTATTATGATAATGGAATGAATATAACATTTCAAATTTAATACAAAAATATAACAAGTAGGTACTTATATGAATATGGTAGTGTTGTCCAAAGGTAAAAAAATAATAAGCTGTTTTCTTATTTTGAGCATATTTTATTTTATTAATATTCTACCATAATAATAATCAGTATTTAAAATTATAATAAATTTATGTAATAAAAATAAATATTGGCAACCTCCTATTTAGTTTTTGTTTTCATGGAAAATCTATTAAATTACTTTCTATTGATTCTAAAAACGAATATTATTATATTCATATTTATCATTTGGGAAATATAAGTTGCATTCATAAACAGGAGTTGCCTATATTATAATAAAAACTTAAATGAATAAGGGTCGAATTTTTTTTATCAAAACATCTAACCTGATTAAAATAAATAATTTTATGTATAAAAAATAATCACGATTTGTCGAATTTTTTTTAAATTTTCGTTTTTGGATCTTCTTAGCTCACTGCATTCTCCAATTTGAATTTGACCAGGTGACATTAATTGATTTTTTAATTTAATGACAATTTCCCTACTTAAAAGCCAACTGAATAAATCAATAAATTTTCTAATCCTTTCAAAGTACAGGTATATTTATTTATATCTACACTAAATAAATTATTATTAAATTTTATAATATTGGGCAAGCTAATAAATAAATAAATAAAAATCTATAAAAGTTCATAAAATATTGTTTAAAATGTTTAAAATTAGGATTCAGGTGTATAATATCAAAGATGGTAAAATCCAAATTTTTGTCAAAACTGTTTTTTGAAACTATGTTAATATGCAGTTTTTAGTTTGTTAGTATTTATTAAACATTTATTCCCAGGGTTGATAATTTCTATTCAATCTTATAAAGTATTTGATTAGTATGTAATATGAAATATATTTTTAATAAGTCAGAGCTTATGCGCTATGTTGGACTATATTGATGATCAAATCGACAATAAGCAACATTTTGATTTTTTGACATTTGGATAGTACCCTGTAAATAACATTTCTCGGCCCGCTTCAGCATTTGATTAAGTTTTGATCAGCCATCAAGTATAACAATTTGATCAAAATCTGAAACGGACTGAGAATCAGCAAAATGGGAAAATTCACATGTAAAGTATTCAAAATTGCGTTAATCATCATTTTAATTATCAATGAAATGACAGTGATTGAAACATCCCAACCTTAGTTAGGTTAGGTTACTCCTAATATTGGGTGAACTTCATCTTTGACATTATACCCTCGTTATATTCAGGTGCTGTTAGCAGTCAGTTATTGAAATGGTGTAGTCTAATTCCTGAAGGACTGCAGCGTCTCCTTGATGAGCTGACTGCAGGTGATGATTTCCTCTTCGGTGATGCACAGTGGGGGGGCCAGTCTAATGATATCTCCATGGGTGGGCTTGGCGAGGAGTCCTCTCTCCTTGAGGGCGAGACACACCTCCCACGCATCCAGATCTGTGAAAATATATCCATTAGTACACACAATACTTATAATTACTTTCCCCTAATAATCGCAGTGTAACTAGTGAAAAACTTGAGCTTAGACCACAGCGTAAGTATCATTAAACCGGCCTTAAACCAGGCTTATGGCCAGCTTAACTATCGATACCAACATTTAACCATTGTAGAAGAACCTTTAAGTAAGGCAATAAATCTGTGATCACTTTGAGTTTAATCCCATTTGAATTCATGACAGTTTATAACATTTCATTGTTTTTACCTTTGTGGATGACAATGGCGTTAAGTAAACCCTTGCCGCGAATGGTGATCACCTGGTCTTTGGAGATCTTTGACAATTCAGATCTGAAGATTTTACCAAGCCTTTCGGCATTATCAGCCAAGTTCTCATCAAGGATAACCTAAAAATAAAATAAGTAGGTATGTAATGAAAATAGTAGGCAATGGATAACTGGGCAAGTAATGTTGGGTAGAAAAAGAAATGGAACAGTTGTGAGAAAATAGAAAAAAAAAAAGGATTTGAATATTTAGACAAGAGATTCCCAAAGTGGGTGATATCGCTCTCCAAGGGCCATTGAAGAGATCCAAGGAGGCGGTTGTAGCCTCAAGGGCAAATGGGGGGCAGTGAAGGGCTACAAGGGGGTGGTAAAGGGTTGAAATGGGGGATTTAGGCAACTAAAATATTTTTAATTAATTTTTCTTATGAATTCAAATTTGTCATAGGTAAATCGTTGAAAGAATCATGCAACAAAATGAACTGTTCAATTATTCTATTGATTTATAGATGGCTTCTTACCTAACTCAGAAGCTCACCAATCACTTCTGAGTATCACAGGTGAGTGATGTTAGGTTAGGTTAGGTTTAAGTATCTTACCTTCATGGCAGCCATTGCAACTGCACAAGCCAGAGGGTTCCCTCCGTATGTGGAGCCGTGTTGACCTGGCTTGATGCACATGACTATTTCGTCATTGGCCAGGACAGCCGAAACGGGGAGAACGCCCCCGCTCAGGGCCTTGCCAAGGATCAGGATGTCGGGCTTGACTCCCTCGTGGTCGCAGGCCAGCATCTTTCCAGTCCTCGCTGAAAGATATACGGATGAATAAAATTAGCTCACAAATAGAAATAAAGTATCCATAGCTTGGAAGAGACAATTCAAACTTTTAGTATAGTTCAGTAGGAGATTTCAAGAAAATATCATTATATTTTCAAAAGCGTATCTTACCCACTATGGGCACTATCTGTTAAAAATGTATATGTTATTAAATCATTAACAATCATCCATCATATTACAAAATCTAAGTTTCAAATGAAGATCTAAGCAAAAAAAATATTAATTATGTTCCACTACCTAAAGTAAATTCTATATTTTAATATCAACTTTTCATTAGCTAAATACTACATACCTTAAAAATAACATGTTAATTCTCTCCAAGGTAGTCAGAAAATATTAAGAGATTCATTTTATGGTATTTAGCGAATATAAATAAGAAAATAAAACATGAAATTCAATTCAAAAATGTATTTATGTAAGGGATAGCAGAGACACATTTTTTCTTTCGTTTAGTGATGTTTAGCTCAGATCCTTGATTGAATCTGAGATTTTATCAGAATACAGTATTGTTTGCTTACCCAGTCCAGTCTGCACTTCATCGGCAATCCAAAGGACATTGTACTTGGTGCACAGGTCCCTTACTCCCTTCAGGTAGCCGGGATCCGGCACCACGACCCCCGCTTCGCCTTGGATGGGCTCCACCATAAATGCGCACACCGTGGGGTCCTTGATGGCCTCCTGATCAACAACAAAAATATAAAATTAACATACGAGTACATAAAGAAAAAACACACAATTAAAAGGGAGATTGACGGCATCCGATAAACAGGAAATTCTGAATTCGATTATTGGTAATACCAAAATCTTTTTTGTTTTCTGTATGTTTTTCTAATTCATGTTGTCTAATTCAAAAACAATATCATTTTCACATATTTATTTATTATGCTTTGAAATTGACACAAATTTTTTATTGTAATGTGTTCCTCATTGGGATTTCCCACATCGAAGAATACATTTAGTATTGGTTAGGATTTTATAAGATGGAGTTTAATTATAGATGGTAGGATTTTGTTCAAATGTATTGTTTTGAAATTATGTTGGTTGTTTTATTTTATTAGGCTGTATTCGCTTGTAACATTTTGTCAATTTCCAGATCCAATTTAATTTGAATGTATATATTGACAATTTGTAAGGTTTTTGTAAGAGAGCGGTAATCAATTGTAAAGTTTTATGCCGTAGTAAATGAAGTTTCTCTCTACAAAAGAAGTTGTTCGTTTTTGCTAGTTAAATGTGCCTTTGATAGAAAAAATTTGTGCGGGTTGTTTCAAGAAACCTGGAAGATTCATCAAAATTTCATAGTTAATATTTAAGTTCTGTGAAAGCTCTATTCAAGTTCTGTCATTATTTCAGCACTGATACAAAACTGACCCGTAATGTAATTATAACAGAACCTGAATATTAACTTTGAAATTTTGACGAGACATTGAAATTCCCCGAAACAACCCGCCTTTAGTGATTGTGGCGGGTATGTTGGTTGTTAGTTCAAATATTTTATTGTTAATCACACTGATATTGTAACATGTATAGCATTGATTATGGTGCAATTTATCATTTTGAATGTACATTAAAATATAATAGTACTGTTAAAGTTGTGAAAGACAAACCTCTAAAGCACTGAGATCATTGTAAGGAACGTTGAGGAAGCCAGGCATGAAGGGACCAAAGCCGCCATAGCTGTCGGGATCGGTGGAGGTGGAGACGGCTGCTAATGTTCTTCCCCAGAAGTTGCCCTCGGCAAAGATAATCTGCAAAATAAAAATAGTTAAAAATCAATCAAATACATTGTGAGTAGGTTAGCTCCCTTGAGGTGATTTTTCACAAAAACGGCGCTATACAAGTAATCCAATTATTATTATTATTATTATTATTATTAGGTACTAATTGCTGTTATCTCACGTAATTTAATCGTTTTGCTGCAGAAAACTTTTTAAAGATTCTTTTTATACGGGGTGTAACAGGACATACCGAAGACTTTTACCAGCCGATTTTAAACAAAAAAAATCTTTCATGTATTGTCACTAGATAGAACTTACTAGTAACTAGAACACATGATACGCACTATCCGTTTTCTGTAGCATTGGACAGTAAAAAATGGAGTGGGGTAGGCGATAAGTGTAGCCAGTAGCCACTTGTAGAAGAAATGTAAATAAATATTTTGTTTTAATTTATTTGAAATGTTACCAAAATGATATCTACATTATTTTTTACTATAAATTAGCTAAGTATTCACTGGTTAAAGTGTTATGTTCTGTTACACCCTTCATCTCTTATCAAATAGTTTTTGTATCGAACCCTTTTTCAATCATAGCATCATTTAGTGTGAGATGTTTCGAGAAACTTGAAGGATTCATCAAGTTAATATTCAAGTTTTGTGTAAACTCAAATCAAGTTCTGTTATTATTCAAGCACTCTGAAACAACTGGCTCATAATGAAATAATAACAGAACTTGAATATTAAATTAGAAATTTGGAAGAAATGATGAAATTCCCGGAAACAACCCTCCCTAAATATTGAAGATCTGTGCTTACCTTAGCCTGGTTCTCGGGTATTTTCTTGACATCGTATCCCCAACGCCTGGCCATCTTGCAGGCGGACTCGCCTCCCTCCACACCGGTGTTCATCGGCAGGACCTTGTCATAGCCAAACAGCTTGCACATGAACTCCTCATACTCTCCCAGCTTATTGGAGTAGAAGGCTCTGTAAAGAATAAAATCGTATTATCAAAAACAAAGAAAAAAATCCAGCAGTTCTTAAAAGAAAATTACTTGGAATATTCTAGCGAAACTTACTATTGTGCTTTACTCTTTGTGCATTCTAAATGATCTCCGATCCGTGAACCCGCGGTACATTTCGTGGACCACTCTCTTTTTTACTCCCTGCCATGGACGCCCCGCAAATCTATATGGACTCCCGAGGGTCCGTACGGGCCACTTTGGGAACAAGTAGCTAGTTAACATACTTTACCTGAACGCCATCAGATTTAATACGACTCTCCCCCGCTTGTTTTGCTACCTGTCCAGTGTCAAGGTCAAGTGGCACAGCATGTTAACGTACAATGTCTGTACATTGATCTTCACATAGTTTTTTTCTTGATGCTAACTAATTTATGTGTTCTGCGCTGCCACTCATTCAATGTACATTTTCAAATTATCTTAAAGTAGTGTATGTTCATAAAAAAAATGCATTATTAATAATTTCTTTAGATCCTGATATCCTTTACTTCTCACTGCCATAGCACAAAACTACACAATATTGCAAAACCGACTTACTACTTTTCAATGTGTTTTTAAAAAAAAAAAATTTAATGTCTGAAAGGTCAAAGACAAGGAAAAAACATGCACACAGGTAGAGTAAAAAAAGCAAACATTTCGAAATGAATTTTTCAAATGGACCCGTCGTTTTTCGGAGGGTATTCCATACCCCAGACCCCCCGTTAGTACCTCCCTCTGATCAATTTCTGGGTGTGTCACTGGATGCAATACCATAATGTATATAATGTTTCCAAATTAATATTAAAACAACATCTAGTTCTGTCACATAGATGATATTACAAACGAAGGTACATCTTGACGCGGTTAACTTTGCAGTCAGTGGCATCACTAGTGTAGATTTGGTGAATACAATGATTTAAAAAAAATTGTTTATTAAACCGTTAGTTCCATGGAAGAAAGATAGATTCTTTCTTCCATGGTTAGTTCCCTCCTTCGGCCACAAAGTTAATTTTGTCAAATTGTAGTTTCAGCACTCTTATGATATGACACTTATTATAATAAGTTCTATATTGCATATCTACCTACACAAAATTCAATTTCTTTACCATAATAATAAATAAATTTAACATCTGAACATGTTCTACATAGATTCTTATTAGTAGTTATTACGTCTTAGGAAACTATTTATATCATTTCAGTTCAACGATAAACAATAATACATATATAATTCTCATGATAAAACTGATGCAATCTATAACTGTATAACTACCAACTGCGTGTGCTAGAATACAAGATAAATATAGTGTTTATAAATAATACTGATTAGAAGGTCAATTACTTTTCTTGTAATTTTGAAATATGAACTATTATTAGAATATTTTATCTCAAGTATTTATATTTTTATTATTCCAGCTGGGGATTTTGCCAAATCAGCTTAATAACGGTGGGGTAGGAACACTATCACATCATTATTATTTTATTGCTGGCTTGCAAAATGTTTAATTACTTGCAATTACATTCATATCTCGGGAACTCCATAAAAAAAAGATAAGTTTAGACAATTATTAGTGTCACCAATCTGTTAAAACCAAACGAAACAAAAATGATATTTTACAGGAGATTCTAAAAAGTTTAAAACGCTTATTTAATTTAAATAAGGTATACTAAATATGAACTGTTTGAAAGCTTTTTAATGCATTGATATTTTTTCGCAATTTTAAAGCTGCCGCAATTTTTTTTTAATATTATCATAATCGTTTTATTTAAAATAAAGTATGATTTATTATTGTCGTAACTTTATATCCACGACGATTTTTTTTAAATAAAGCAAATATTTACTTTTTACAACAATTTAGTTAAAACAATGTATACTAGCTAGAATCGTCGGCTTTAAAATGCCAATAAGGTTATCTCCTACAATGAAATTTTATGTTATTTACAAATTTCATGTATCAGGATCATTATTTAGAGCACGTTGGGGACAGAACTTTTAGAATTTTTAGAAAATACCTAATGGGACCGATGATGTAAGCTGTCAAAATGTTGATTTTATAAGATTCTCGCAGCCGGCAGACATGTGTAAGACGTCATGGTATTTAAAATGACTGGCTCGAGTGGCTCGGCAATGTGTTAGAGCTGTTCGAATTGTGAATAGTACTAAATCGTGTATCGAAATGTCACAGGTTTTTTTGATTTAATCGGTTCACTGTCATTTCGTCATTTATCGAGATATCGAAAAATTTATTTTACTGTTAAATTCAATACATTTTCATCACAATAAAAACAAGGAGACAAACTCAGTGTAAAAAAAAAAGCAGGGATCATTTTCATATAATGACGTCAGGAGTAACACACATTTGTTAAGTGTATTTTTTTGTAGCATTTCCATAATTCAAGTAGAAAAATCTACTTACGTGCATTTAAGTCAATTAAAAAAGCATCCAAGTGTCTCAATGATCTTTTTCAAAATAACACAAAGTAACATAATTAAGTTATTTTTTAGTTTTTTAAGCTACCTTTATGGGTGGGTAATATAAATTAAGGTAAGGTAATATAATATTTTTAAACATCATGTTTACTTACTTGTACTATTTGTGATTTCTAATACTTGTCTATGTACATTTTTTACAATTTTACAGTCATCAATCTCTGTAATATATTAGTGTACAATTGTTTTATAGAGACTATGAAAAATAAGTAAATAAGATGATTTTTTTGTCTGTACCTTGATGTAAGGGTGAGGTGCTGCGCCTGTTGGGTGAGGGCATCTATAATCTTGGGGTGGCAATGTCCCTGGTTAACAGCTGAGAATGCACTCAAAAAGTCGTAGTACTTCTTTCCTTCCACATCCCACATGAAAATACCTGGAAATGCAAGAAAAATACATTCATATCATTATTAAGTACCAAAAACGGGGAGAAATAACATAAATACGGAAATACGACAAATATCCACCAATCTTTGACAAAAAAAAAACAAAAAAATAAAAAATAAATAAAAAAGCACTTTTCTTGATATCGATGGTAATTTCGTTCATTATAAGATTCAAAGTAGTGATGAACAACCTTTTTTGCTGAAGGGTAAATTTATCAATTTATTTTCAATATTTTGCGAGCCGCAGGGAGTGCGATACAGCTTGACGTAGTGTAATTTTTTACACGACCAGTGTAATTTTTTTATACGTGTTAAAAACAATACGAACATCCCAACTGTCCGGAGCCAGTAGGTATATCTCTATTATAAATACAAAAATTAACTAGTTACGTACCTAAAATATCGCATTTAATAATTAGTTAATGCTAAATCTTTAGATGTCACATCAAAATTAAATTTAAAAAACGTAATTTATAATTAAGGTTTTCAAACAAAAAATAAAGTCGGGTAATCTAATTGTATTGTGTGAAACAAATCAATCATAGAACGCACAGAAAGCGCCAGTGTCGAATTTTTTTTTAAATATGCTGATGATTTTTATCAATCTGAAATTTTAAAGAACATGTAAAAACTTGTAATTTTGGGCGGCTGATTCAAAATCATTGAGGACTGACAAGTTTGTTGTGATGCGCATTCGAATTTTGTAAAACAGAAGGGAAACCGTTAAATATGTTGATCGTGGCACCCGGAAATCCGAGCGATTGCTATTAAATAAGGAATATCGCAACTATCTTCCGTTACTTCTATGTTTTCAGAAAGAAAACATAACAAAGGTCGTGTGCCCCTATAAAACGGAACCCATTCAAAATATTAACTTTAGGGCGTACAGAATAAGGGCCGCAAGTGCAAAAATTTCAAGACAGAAGGTCAAACCAATAAATTAATGCTGTTTATTTTTATATAGCCAAGTGGGCCACACGAAAAGCTCGCGGGCTGCACGAGATGTACTACAGGTTGTGCATCACAGATTTAGAGCAAAAAAAAAACAATGTGAATATCCGCTTTTTATGTATTCTCAATGAAATAATCAATAATTTACCAACAAAATATCTATTTACAAAATAAATAATCTTGACAAATGGTTTACAAAATACGTAATTGTATTCACAATTACACTTAACACATGTGTGAGCTAGGCTATCGACGTGATTTATTCGATAATTGCCTAGATTATTGTTTCAATTAGTTCTGAGAACAATAAATTTACACATTTTGATAAAAAATCTATAATTTCTAATAATCATTCAATGTTGACAATCTCTCATTTTTTTTTTAAATTCGGAAACATATTAGCGCCCCTTCATAATCATAAAATTTGGTTTACAATTCTAAGGGACTAGTTATAGCCAGCGCCCGAAGCACTGCTGCCCGCCTGCTGTAATTCATTGCATAGAGACGTGCAATATTTGTCCATAGAGCGCCCCGGGCCTTTGCTATAAGTAGTCCCTAAGATTCATTCGATGATCTAAGCTTAGATTCTAAGCTATAAATCGCAGAAAAATATGAAATAATTTTCTGATACAATTTTATACCGATTTCAATGTTTTATGTTACAAATTACCTACTTATAATCGCTATGTAAATACTCGTATACCCTATAATAAACTATTAAATTCAGTCAGAGATGTTAAATTTTAGAGAGTTAAAAACATGAAAATCGATAGAAAACTGTATTCATATCAGGGTGGCAGAGCTGCATTTTCGATTTTATCGCGATTTATAGCAGATCTTCGATTAAATCGCAGAATTCACAATACTTTCACAAGAAATTGGTTGATGGAGGGCCGTTGTAAAAATATTTAATATAGATTAGCTATTTAGATCAATGATATAATATGAAATTCAATATTTGATAAATAATCATTATAATAGCGTCGCTGGTTGAAATAATTTTTCTACGCCAATGGTGAACAAAAAAAAAACCTTTGATATTATTTGCGAACCGCATAGAGACATAACGGCTACCAATGTCGGTTACCGTAATTATTACGTCATATATAATTGATAAAAATTAATCATGTCAAATAACAAAAAAAAACAATAAAAGAGACCCATACATGATTGATCCAGATATAATGTTGGCAGGTCCATCTCTATATCTATGGATTGACACCACATGTCAATAATAATTTGTGCAAATATTTTATGGGCTGAGAAACGATCAATTAATTATTAGATTGAAATGTTTTGTAGATTGATTAAATACCTTTAGCTTTGCAGATTGCAACAGGGATCGGGTGATAGTTGTGCGCCCCATATTTGTCCTCCCTTTCGAAGATTTGCTGCGATGTCACTCTGGTGGGTTCCATGTTGATTTTGGCAGTGACAGGACTGACAACAGGAGAGGCAAGAGCAATCTTATTGCTGCCTCGGCTGCATACGATCGTATGGCCATTGGTATTGCTTTTAACCATTTCTGGCATTTTTACAAGATGAGAGAACTCTCGTGTTTTGTACAAGTGTGTGTATTGTGTTAATCTAGAGTAGGCACTGCAAAGATAAGGGACATATATTAAAATGGGATTGTTTTAAGCTTCTTTTCGAGTGGTAGGTACTGTAAAAATAACTGTAGGTAGGTTGGCCATCGGAAAATATTATAAGTGTAACCTTTTATTTATTTACGCACAACTTGGCTATTACCACTTGTGTGAGCTATACCGGCTTGAAATACCGCCAGTCGCAATAAGTCGACTCCTAGGCCCCAAACAGGCCAATGATATTGATTATGTTTTCAACTAAGAATTTCGGTAGTAAAACTTTTTTTTATAATTTCCGTCCGAAATAAGTTAATTTGACACTAACAGTCCACAATGGAGTCCTGATACCAACCCTGATATGGCAGTGAAGCACGAAATCGGCAGAGGAACGATGAAAGTAGACTGAATGCCGTAGAAATGAGATCTCTGAGGTGAATGTGTGGTAAAATAATATATGATCGTGTGAAAAAGGCAAGGCTGATGTAAGCGTAATGAGTAAGATTAAGAAAGGGATGCTTAGATGGTTTGGGCATGTAGAGCTAATGAACGAAGAAAGGATTGTAAAGAGGATATATATGACGCGAATATGAATGTAAGAAGAAGCCGGGACGCCCGAGGAAGACATGGCACGATCAAGTGAATCAAATACTTGAGTCGGACCATGTCAGAGGTCGGAATAACAAAAGAGAATGTATAAGGCGATGTATAAATGTGAATGAAGTAAGAAGTGTATACCATGATAGAGTTGTTTTGCGATACGTCTTCTCTGCCTACCCTTGCGGTGAAACGGCGTGATAGTTAATTCTGGCACACAAACACTTATATTATCTTTTCGGTGGCTATCACATTTCATTTACAAAATTGTATTGAAAGTTATAAAATTTTACTTTTGTATATGATTAAAAAAATCATTATGGCTTCCAAACTTGTCCAGTTCTAGGAGTTTATAAATGTTATTATGTTTATTAAATTTAAAAACAAATTGTAGTACCTGCAGACAAGCTGCATATGGTAGCCTTGCATGACTAATCTTTTTTTTGTTATTGTTAAAATTATTATAATAACTATGTTTTATAATAAAAATAATAAATAAATAATAAAATTGTTAGAAGAGGTAAAAAATAAGTTATCCCAAGAGAAACGTAATATGAACTTATAAGATTATTAATAAGTAGGTATTAAAAAAATATAGGGCTATAAAATAAAAAAAAAAACAACCAACAATATCAATAAAGATGGTTTAAATATCTTAATTGGATTATTTTTTGTTCATACAGCGACTGTTGCTACCCATTTTTAGTACGCGTGGGCAAAGAATCAATAAATAATAATTTTGTGGAGAAAAAAAATAACAATATGACCTTTTTAATTGCGAACCACGTTTTGGTGTTGACTAGATAGATTTGTATAGAGGAATTGTCTTAACAATTTTTTTAATCTTATTTAGATATGTCCCGATTTTTGTTGGTAAACTGTAGTTAATGAATACAATCGAGACCGAACAGGCGGCAGGGGCTGGGATAGCCATAACACGAGTAATGTCTGCCTGCTTATGAAAACTCCGATCAGCTGTTTTTTGCCGTGGTAAGTAAAAAGACAGTATCTTCATTGAGAGTTCTAAGGTAAGTAAAAACACAGTATCTCCTTTGAGAGTTCTAAGGTAAGTAAAAACAGAGTATCTTCCTTGAGAGTTCTAAGGAAGATACTGTGTTTTTACTTGCCATGGCAGTGTTGCGCAAACAAGTTCATTTATAATTAACACGTGGTTTAAGCTGAGTCTCCGTAAAACTATTAAATATATACCCATAGCTTCTTAATACTTTGATATTTTGAACATAATAATGTCATAATATAAACGCATAACTTTGTTTTAAACCACTCCGATTTAATTTAATTATCGACCGGTTTCGGATGTACTCTTTCTTCGTCAGGCCCATATAAAAAAATAAACTAAGATACAAAATAATAACAGACATACATGAATATTGAGGTGTTGGAGTGGGAGCCGACCAAAGGTGAGGCGGTAATTGGAGGGTTGTCTGGAGGAACAAAGCGTTCACTGGAAAAATATCTAGAAGAGGACTATACGATAAATTTACTTGGTTATTCAATATATTAACTAATATTTAAAGATTTTATAATTTTAAGTGCTTCTAAATTATCTAATTTTTTGCCTTTATTATTACGGTGAAGAATATAAACTCTTGTAATTATATTAAATTAAAGGGGTTCAAAACAAATTTATGTGTACGAGTATATATTATAATTATGGGAAGCCACAAAGTAAATGGTTTTTAACGAATATAAAATAATGTTAGTTCACTTTCAGGGTTAAACGTGAACATTCCCGGAAGCGTCTTACTTTGCCCCGTAATGGATAACATTGATACATTTGAAAAAAAAAAATTAACCACCAGCACCACTTTACGAAAAGTGACTAAAAATCTTCCCAAAATACAATATTTTAAGATCTGTTGTTATGTTAAAATAAAAAATTAAAATTAAATAAAAAAATTTGAAAAGTTACCCCCTGAGGGCAAAGTAACGCATTTTTACAGTAGGTATCTATTATATGTTGCACTATGTCCGATTTTTATAGTTGGGTTAATCAGGGATTATATGTTTAAAATATGTATAATCTTTATAAAATGAATAATTACGGTTAGTAACAGCTTATCGCAGCGATAGCAAACCATTTGACATACGAGCAAAGTTTGAATGTTGTGTAGTAATAAAACACGATTAAAATCTTGCTTTTCATAAAAGAAAAAAAAACTGATTTGACAATGTTTGTGTCGTGTGCGTTTGCGTACATTTATTTTCGTATGGTACAAAATAAAAATGATAAAATAATGAATGGGATATTCTTAAATAAAGGTTCGCTATTCCTGGCGTATCGAATAGGTCGGTACTAAAATGTTATCTCTAATACCATAGGAAAGGATACAATAATAGAGTGCTTTTTCAATTACATTCGATATCTCTACCCTTTTAAATGAAACATTTGTAATAATCTAAAAATTATTAATATTATAATCCATTTTAACAATGTATGGCCTCTCGACAAAATGATTGGAAATAGAATGTAATAATTCCACTTTATGAACAATTTGATTAAGTATCACTAAAGACACGGAAGAGTTATCAAAGGTTTGAATAAATATAGTTATTATTAGTGTGTTGTAATATTGTACCTCTAAAATCAGTCTTTTGTTTGTATCAGCGATGAACCACTTCACTTTGAGACGCTTGTAAAATAATTGAAGCAAGATTTTGCAAACAGCGGCTTATATAAGACGAGAGGAGCTGCTCAATGGTTTGAAGAATTTATACAGTTATTTAATTAATTGAATTAATTATTAGGGAGTATTACTTGCAAAGCATATGTGAAAGGGGAAAAACATATAAAAAATACCAGCAACTGCTTTTATACTCTAAACAAATTATGTTGGGTGACTTTCAGGGAAGAATACTGTACCAGACATATAGCTCACAGGCGAACTGTAGGGGCAGCTGATCCCGATTTGCGGAGAGGGCTTGGAGGGGACAAATCACAATCTGTGTAGATCCCTTCCAAAGGGGGAAAGACCCTCCGACAAAACCTTATTTCTGACCTTTGTACGATTTGTAACATTCACAAATATAACTCTGTACAAAAACTACATTTTTTTTATCTACAAGGGGGACAATTTCACGTAAAAAAGTAATTCCAGCATATATCCATATTCTCGGTCAGAAAATTTAAATATTCAAATTATTTTTTTCTAAGTTTAAGAAAGCCCCTAAGAAATTGCTAGTAATTTTAAGATGGTTAGAATTGAATCTTTCTGAACGCTCCTCCTGTACTAATTTTTATCAATTTGCCAATTTTATTTTGTCGCGTCAATGTTAGATGAATGTTGATCACATTTTTATCATTCGTTACGTGTTTTTATTTCATGTCATGTTTTATTAAATATTTAACTAGGGGGCTGGGCGTTCGCAGATAAATTACAGAGACTGGCAATAGAATTATTTTCTTCTGTGACTCGTTGAGGCTTGTTAACTTATGATTAAGTTGTTTTTGCCATCAAATGAAAGATTGCTCGGAATACGTCAATACTTTTTTTAAAAATATGAACCATGTGAAAGGTTATTTGTAAATAGGACTATGGTATCCCAATTTTGGGGAATGTTGTGAGGATGTAAAGAGTGTGGAGGGGAGGAGATGGGGAATGGTATGTTTGGAAACTACCTGGATTTTCCCACCTGGGACCGGATTCCGGTTCTTGTCCTTACTGTTAAAGACATTTTGCTAAACTGCGATTCCGATTACATGTGAATGACAATACATTTTTAAAGCAGTTCGTGGTTTAATTATCACACTATTATTAAAAATTGTAGGTGCATCACACGTACTTAACACGTGTGGTTTATTATTATTCACTTTACACTTGTAGTTTATTATAATTTTTAGAATTTAAATATTTTTTATCTGACATTTCGGACTTGTGATTTAATATATATGTACATACTTTACAAAGATCACAATTTCATTAATTCAGGTAATTTTATAGCATTATTAATGCGACGAATGACTCACTAATAATGTTTAAAGTCAATACTTACGATAATATAAAGTTTTTTGTTGTTGTTTAAACTACGCAAATATCGATATTTTTAAAGAATGTGATTCGCTGGATGCCAAACGCCCGACTTCTAGGTCAGGAGCCAGGGAGTTTTCTGCTCTACCGAAAATGTCGTTATGAAGGATTCTTTAAAAGACGCAAATATGAAGGAACATAAAGATATTTTTAGAGAGTGACAGTAAAAACTAAATATGTATTAAATTAATAAAATGTATTTAATATATAAATATCTACATGTTTCAGGAGCGAAGCTCCCCTCTTCAGGATAAACAAATTCCCTATATAGTAATACGTTATGAGCCCCGAATTTCAGACAGGGACCGGCAGGCAAAAATCGACCTTAGCATCTCTTAATTTAAAACACCGTAAGGTCGATTCTCAGTCAAAACGGGACCTGGAACGCCTTGGCACGCAAAAAACGATCGTAAGTATAAATATATAAATCAAGAGGGATGGGTTCATTTTTTAATGTAACCTAACACTTTCAGAAAAAGAAGTGGAATTAATGGAATGGGTACGAAAACTCTCGAACGGTGCGCTCTGGAGTCATTTTCGCACGACTTTGTCTGCTTGGAATTGTTAGGTTAGCACAGATATTTCCAGATCGCAACATAATAACCATCACGAGTTATGTACCATTGAAATATTCATTCAAATATTCGAAAACAAATCAGACTTAAGGCGATGCAATGGGAAGTAATGCAAAATCGTGTGTTTTCGGTTTGAGAATTTGATGGCCTAGAAATATCATAGATAATTTAATTAAATACTGCAAGTAGAACACACCTTGGCCTTTCGTATAACCGTCCATTTTTTATGTGTCTTTATTAGCCTAGAAAAAAATAAAGTATTAGACCTAAAAAAATGTTTAAAGTGCCAAATCTCCTACTCACGAACCCCTTTTCCGATATTGTCGTATTGTTCTTTGTGGCAAATTAAGTTTTTTAGAATATGACCGTAAAACATTTTAATATTCATGCCTGAGCTTTACAAATTAAAATAAAACAGACGTTTTAGTTGAAGTTATTTTTGCGTAAATCAAAACATGCGGCCGATGTTAAGCAAGAATTTCGACCTTGTCACCACCTGCATAAGGGGCGCGTGATTTCGTTGGAATCTTAGCAAGTGGATGGCCTTAATATTTATCAATAATTTACTAATTAGAAAAGTGTTTAATCGAGCGAAACCGGGTTGTAACTACTAGTATCTAGTAGTACCTACCTATTTAAATACTTAGAAAATTAATGTTTTTTTCGGTTGGTTTCTATGGTTAGTTTTTCTTACAAACTAAATTGAATAAGATTTCCGGTAACATAAGTATGGTTTGTCTTAACTTATGAAAAGTAAACAAAGATTATATTAATTAAAAGCAATTAATACAATAACAACAAAAAGGAAAATAACATCATTATCCATTGGAAAGGAAAATTATCAATATCATAATATTTATATTATCATCTGCAATCTGCATTCATAATATTAATTTTCCATGTGCGGCAGTAAAATCATTTTCTCATAATAATATAAACTTATATGGTACATTTGTTTTGAACCGCTTTTATTTAATATATATAATAATCTCGACCAGCTTCGGAAGTACCCTTCCCTCGTCGAGAATAAATTAAAACAATAACAAAAAAACGTTTCTCTGATATCCTAGAGTGGCATTACCCCTTAAGTTATACTAGTTCATGATTGTGTGCCCTAATTTTAAATTCTAATACCTATACATTATTTAATCACATACGTACCTACCTAAAAAATGAATGTATGGCCCGATACATTCGTAGGTAGGTATGTAATATACTTAATATATTATGAAACGATCTTTGTGGTAGAAAAATAAATAAAAATATATCATATATTTATGTAGCTTCATTATTTCTTGGCCCCCTTCGCAGTCAGTCCTGAGACGGACTAGGATTTTTTTTATTTTGTTTTAAAATTATTTGTATAGCTTAACCCGGATAAGATGTCTGCCATAAAAAAATCGAAAGGCGAGCTCTGTCGTCCTGAAATAAGTAACCGAGATTTTTTTCGTCTAACTAACCGAAAACGGGTAATATGGTAAATACTTGTAGAGCTTGACACAGTTTACTTAACATGTGGGAACTAATGATTTTCTAGGTCTACACTCGAGACACGCAAAATTAACCGTGTCAAGCTGTATAATTAAAAATTGCAAAGTCCAAATCACCAATAAATCACCAAAAAAATTAAATTTCCGGGTTAGTAAATTTCTTACGCAATTTTGAAAGTAATTACTATAACATACATGATACGCGTAATCTGGATGTGGTTGATTATATATCTAATTAGTGACCCCGGCGAACGCAGTGGCATAGTGGTAAAAGCTTTTACTCTGACCTGGTGGTTTTAGGATCGATTACCAACAAAAATTCTACATAAAATCGTCGAATCGCCTTCGGCGCATACCTCGAGCTGAAGAGTTGAAGAGGAAGGTTGCGAGGTATCTGGATTTTCAAATCTGGTCACTAAGTATGGCCACAGCCATTTCAAGCAATCATTTAATTCTGATTTAAGTTCTTTAGGCTTAAATGTTTTTTTGCTTAACTGCGGTTCCGATTCTCTCGGATGACATGTCATTCAGCGAAGGACATTCTTTAAAAAAATTACCCCTTTAAAAATGTATTGTCAATGACATTGTAATCGGAATCGCAGTTAAACAAAATGTCTTTAACCCTAAGGATAAGGACAATGCCTTATTAAAAAAAAAAAACAGAATCAGGTCTCAGGGGATGTTTCTTTGTATTTATGTACCAACCAAGAATTTTAAAGACCGCTAAAAAGGGTGAAGCGTCCACAATGTCTACAGTGAAAGTTGACAACGGAGTGCTCATACCAACCCTGATGTATGGCAGAGGAAGGATGAAAGTAGACTGAATGCTGTAGAAATGAGATCTCTGAGGCGAATGTGTAGTAAAACCACTTGTGATCGTCTGAAAAATATTAAGATTCGTGAAGAATGCAAGGCTGATATGTAAGCGTAATGAGTAAGATTGAGAAAGGAACGCTGATATGGTTTGGGCATGTAGGGCGAATGAACGAAGAATGGAGTGTAAGGATAATATATGACGCGAATGCGAATGGGCGGGGGACAACCGAGGAAGACATGAATCAAACACTTGAGTCGGGCCATGTCAGAAGTCAGAATAACAGAGGAGAATGTATGATGGTCTCCGTGGTTAAGTGATTACGATCCTTGGCTACGAATCCAGAGATTGCGGGTTCAAATCCCGGCGTGCGCAAGTAAAAAATTATTAGATTCAATTGTGTTATTTCACAATTAATTCATTAAAAATAATATGTAGTATATTTGCGGCACGTTCCAGAGTGGTAGAGTTTGGTGAAATACCATCATTCAGAATCGAAACGTTGCTTGAAATGGCTTAAGCCGTTTTTGATGACCAGATCTGAATAGCCAGGTACTTCCCCATCTCCTTCCCCTATTCAATACCTTCAGCCTCACAACACACCCGATTGGGGATGCCATATTCTCACTGGCTCCAGACGGTTGAGAGCAGCTGGGGCTCTTGGATGGTATCACATAGAAAAAAAAAAGTGAATGAAGCAAGAAGTTCATGCCGAGATCGTTTCGTTTTGCGGTCCTTCCTCTCTACCTACCCCTGCGAAAAATAGCACGATGATTTGTTAGTGAGCTAAAAACGGTAGGTAGTATTTGAAAAAAAATCTGGTTTTAATTTGGTGGTAAGTCCACCCCTGCGTAGAAATACAAAAATCTAATATTTATATTATTGTATTATATCTACTCTACACTTTCATCGAGACTCTCTCAACATATTTTTTTCCGAGGCGAGGGAGACCGAATGCTTCTCGCTACCTCTTCACTCTCATATAATAATAATAATAATAATTGGATGATTTGTATAGCGCCGTCTATCACCCCAGTGGCGCAGTTGTTGCATGGGCTATAACATCACCATCATTGGGGATGTCATGGTCAAAACACTCCGGGAAATTGGAAATCTTGAGCGGAAATCTCGTCAAAAAAGCCTTGAATTATATTCGTAATACTCGTATACGACGTACTTTCGTCTTAACAGAAACGGCTGTGCGCCCCGTTTCATAAAAAACTTAATTTTGGATTTGAGGCCAAAATACTAACCTAAACCTAATGATATTTATTTTCATCAAAGGGTATAGCAATTATCCAGTACGGATTAGAAGCATAAAATATATATTTTTTTAAACTTACAAAATAAAGGCCATTAAAGAAATCGAATTTTCACGACATCATTTAAAATATCGATCCGAAAAAAAAAGTTTTTTTTATTTTATTTTAATACATGTCAACATATTTACATAGAAAACATGACAATTTAAAAAAAAAATACCCCAAGTCAAAAGTTGGCTCTAAAATCATGAAAAATTGATTACTTTAATGGCATATATTCCACAATTTAAAACAAAAATACTTCTAATCCATAATAGATATTTACTACACCTTTGAGTTAAAAAAAGATCATTGAATTTGCGTGGGTATTTTGGCCACAAAACCAAAATTAAGATTTTTATGAAACAGGCAGCGCAACCGTTACGTATTAAAATTATTTCGTGTGAGTGCGGAAAAAAGTTATTTTATTACGTAAGTCTAGTGTAAGTATGGAAAATTACTGAACTTGAAGTTTATCAAAAATGTTATCTCCTCTCACGCAGCAAACTGATTTTAATTAAATTTAAATAACCAATGTTATTTGATTGAATCGTTACTCATTATGGTACAAATTTTTTAACACGTGTTTTTATAAAGATTATCTTTACCTCGATATTTATTATTTAGGAACTACTAAATGTCATTACTATAGCAACACCAAGCTACTCGCTTCATCTTTGAAATGTGGTCACATATTCACGTTGACAGTTTGTTTTAAAGAAACAACCCAAAAGATTATTATTTTTTTTTTTTCATTTATAATTTTGGTCTGTGAATTTGAATTTATTTTTTATTTATCTACAGATAACACGTGGTTATTTCGATACATGAAATTTCAGACATGCAAAAAAAATGCCTTTCGATGTAATCCGTTGCAAAGCGGTAAATAATAAAAATAGTTTTAACAAAAAAAATATCTTACAATGTGTTGTAGAATAATCTCCTAACTCCGAAAGTAACACGAATTTCTGAACTTGGACCATTGCGTTTTTTAAAAACTTACTTTCATTTTCCTATGAGCCATTTTCGTGTTGCCATTTAAAACTTCTCAAACGATCCCAACGCCCCCAATTTTTGTATTCTCTTCAATGTCCGACTGTATCTACTTAGAATTTAGTAACATATTAAAATAGTCAAAATTTCAGAATGCTCCTGACGAGCTCTGACGTGATTGGAACCCACGCTACTAATGACAACTTATTTGGAAATATTATAAGTTTGCGTTGTGCTACTCGGGTACCACGAGGAATGCAAATTTGGGAATTGTTCAATGTTGGCTTGCGGTAGGCCCGGCCCTGAGCCAAGCGGCGCTTGGCGCAGGTAAAATTTGACCGATGGCCGCGTGACTACAGGCCAATTCCTTTCCCTACCCGTCTCAGAACAGACATCGTCTAGTGAGACGGGAAAAGTACATGTAAATGTTCAAATTTTATGCCAATTAACGCCCGGGTTGCCGGCAATGAAATGAAAAAATGTCTTGTGTACTTCCGAACACAAAGTTATAATATTATTTTATCAATATTAACAAATCTCAAATGAAAAAAGACACACAAAAAAAGACATCGGTCGCATCTGGGAATCGAACTCAATACCTCTGTCTTACCGGGACAATACTCTCAACACTGAGCTGATGAGACCTCATTATTTCCGTCATTTTTATCGATATCATATTTCAAACTAAGAATTATTATTTTTATAAACAATAATTATTAGCCTGAAACAGTCATCCAAATTGAAAAAAACCTTTCCGAGCAAAGATAAATGTCGCCGACAGGACTCGAACCTGCACCCTTCTGATGTCCGGTCAGATGCTCTACCGTTGAGCTACGTCGGCTTATCGCAAACCTGGACATCAGAAGGGTGCAGGTTCGAGTCCTGTCGGCGACATTTATCTTTGCTCGGAAAGGTTTTTTTTCAATTTGGATGAGTGTTTCAGGCTAATAATTATTGTTTATAAAAATAATTGTTACCCTTTGCGCTATGCACAAAAATCTTGTCTTAAGTTTTCAAGAACTTTAGTTTATCAATTAATAAGAATTATTGCTAAATTTCCATATTCTTTGGCTGATACCCTTTTTCGTATGATTGCAAAGTTCTATAAGATTATATTTGCAATCCAGATAGCGTCTCGGATATACCTATCCAATTTTTAACAATATGAGACATCTATTGATTTTTCTATAAGTCTGGAATTAATATTAAATGTATCGGATTAAACCGCATTGTAAAAGTTAATACCTTTTTTCTATTTTCTACTTATGTATTTCTCTGTTTCATGAGATTTGCTAATATTATTTTAAGTTCTTCGGTGATTAAATATTGAAATTATCTTAATGAGCTTCTACAAGTTATTAGAATAATATTTTTCTGGTTAGTAATAACCTGATAATAATTGAAAATCTCTTGTGTTGTGATGGAAGACTTATTCAGACGAGGAATTGAACTCACGCGGGACCCAGACGCGATGCCAACTCTGTGATTGTTGTCTCTGCGGTATATATACGTGAACAACGGTTGATCGCTTAGCAACGTTCGACAAGTACACTTATAACAGTTTTTTTTTTTTTACATGAATACCGCACAAGAGTCTCAACTGCTCCCAACCGTCTGGCGCCAGTGAGACTATGGCATCCCCAATTGGGAAATATTGTGAGGCTGAAGGTATTGGGGAGGGGAAGGAGAAGGGAAAAAGGAAGGTGGGGAAATACCTGGCTATTCAGATCTGGTCACCAAACATGGCTAAAATCCATTTCAAGCAACGTTTCAATTCTGAATGGTGGTCTTTCACCAGGGCGATACTGAGAGTATCTTCCACTCTGGAACGTGCGCAAATATACTATATATTATTTTTAAATGAATTAATTGTGAAACAACACAAATTAATTAAATAAAATTTACTTGCGCACGCCGGGATTTGAACCCGCCACCTTCGGATTCGTAGTCGAGAGCCTTACCCCTCGACCATGGAGGCCGTCAAAGTTGTTTTCTGACATCCTTTAAAATAACTATTTTAAAAAAATCTGTTATAGCAACATAAATTATTTATTTTTAAAACAAGCTAACTTACAAAAGTTGTAACGAATACCTATCTTAAATCAAAATATTTTAAAGATTTTTTCTAGTAACTTATTGTAGGTTGGAATGTCTTGTCAAATTTACCTGCTACATCAAAATCAGTATTTTCAATTTTGTAGATAGATTTAGGGTAAGATAGGCAGGTACATAATATAATATCTATTTTCATAACAGTTATTACGTTATTAGCAAAAAGAACATCGTAAGATCTGAAATTGGCGTCTGTATTTCGTCAGCCGCGTGGAGATAAGTCATCGCCCTGACCATTCCCAATTCGAGCCAATGACGTAATTATTTTAGCAAATTGATGCGAAGGCTCGCTTGTAAACAAAATAATTTGTGCCAGGAATGGCAAACATGGTAGCGTCAATAGAAATTGATGGAAGCTTTTGAAAATCCATGTTTTAGGTAGGCAAATCAACCCAAATGAAAAGGCTTATAAGGGTATTTTTCCAGATACTTGTAAAATTGCCAAATTACCAATTAACAAAGTTAAATACAAAACAAATACCTCAAGCTACAGATCCATTTAAATCATAATAATCTTATCTAAATTTTTTGAACGTGTAATTTACGAAAGACTAAACAATTTTCTATAAAATAAATATTCTTACATAAAAAAACAATATGGCGGTAGAAAAAAATTAACACGCTTGCGGCAATAAATAACTCAATAAACGTTGGAACAGTACTGATGGTGGAAATTTTATTTTATCTATATTAGTGGACCTTCAAAAAGTCATTGATATGGTAAGACGTGATATAGTTTTCAAGAAAGTCGAGAATATTGGTGTGGTTGGTCTTGCTCTTAATATATTTAAATCTTATCTTAGCAACATGAAGTAATTCGTTAGCATAAACAATCATTATAGCAATCACCTTTCAATAAACTGTGGAGTTCCGCAGGGATCAATACTAGGACCGCTGCTGTTCCAAATCTACTTTAATGATTTTTCTCAATTGGACTTATACGGTGAGATATTCTTATATGCGGATGATACTGAAATTTCGATTGGGGTAATTTATTTTATCTACTGCTAGAACATTCACAAAGAGACCTAAATAAAATTGACAATTGGCTACAAACAAACATCCTAACAATGAATGTAAAAAAACAGGACACATAATTTTAAGCTCAACCCGTAAAATAATTCCTCCTCATGCACCCCTAAAAATAGAACAGAAAATTATTATTATTATTTTTTCAAATTTTTGTATATATTTTGTATATTTTTTATAACTATTGCATGTGTATTTTGTATGGAATTTGTGGGACTGTAGTAACCTCCCCACATACCGGAATAAACATTTACTATTATTATTATAGAAATTAAATTAAATTTAAAAAAAATGTTTATAACCTTTGTACCTATGTATCAATAAAATTATTAATAAATTTTAAAAAAAAAATTACATAATCGCCTTTCAGACGAAATTAAAAAAAAGAAAAAGTCAAGGAATATTTAAAAAGAAATTGTTTCATCTAAAATTAAATGAACAAAGTTATTAAAATGTGTAAGATTGTAATATGTATATATACGAAATAATGTAATCTCAAGTGAAAAAGTAATTTTATTTTTCAATGGAATTGGCATAGGAAGCTGTATAGACATAAACCGAATGCTCAGTGCCTACCCGTCCAGCGAAACAATGTGATAGTTAACTACAATCTGACAATTAAAAGTAGATCAAAATTGCGGGCGCTGCGATCGATTAGAAGGTTCTAAATGGCAACACACAGATGGCTCATGGGAAAAATAATGTAAGTTAACAAAAACAAAATGGTCCAAGTGCAAAATATATTTGCTTTAACTAAACTGTGTTCAGAAATTAGTGGCACTTTCCGAAAGGAGATGATTCTACTTCACATTTTAAGACAATTTTAGCTTTAAACTTTTTTAGCACTTTGCAGGAAAATACTAACACAAAAAGGCAATTTTGTGTATTTATGAAATGTATGTATCGAAATAACCATGTATTATTAGATGCTAGATAAATAAATAAAAATAGAAATTATTTTCACAGACCAAAAAGCATGAATAAAAAAAACGAATTATGATGTTTTGCATTGTTTCTTTAAAAGGAACTGTCAAATTCGAATGTGAAAAATATGAAGGTGGGAACAAAATTTCAAAAATACAGTGAGCAGCTTGTCATTGCATTTTATTGCCAGGCTATATATTCTATCACAGTGTTTATGAAAGTACCTATGCAAAGTACGAAGTAAGTACCTGCATTATATATCATTATTGATAAAGAAAACTACTGATAGTTGTTAATTTTTTGTACCCCTCGATTGCACAAGTGCGCGCAGTGTCCACTTTCAACCGGTTTACACATACGAGTATTATTATCCTGACATGAAAGTCAGATAATATTATCAATTACCATCGCTCTACTCTTTCATTATATTGGCAAAATGGAGAAAAAATACTAATTGAAAACAAGTTAATTTATTCAGTTCGTAATGGTATTTTTGGTGACCATTTTTTTTAAAGCGATAGCTGACGTGAACCCGGCGTTGCTCGGGATTTTTTAAATTTATTTTTGGAATAAAGTTACGAAGTTGTGAGTTCTTGCTTGTCGTTTGGGTGCCATAATTGATTTGACAGTTAAAGTTTTGACGACTATTACTTTATTTTTATTTTTATATGAATACCGCACAAGCGTCCCAACAGCTCCCGACCGTCTGGAGCCAGTGAGACTATGGCATCTCCAATTGGGGAATGTTGTGAGGCTGAAGGTATTGGGGAGGGGAAGGAGAACTGAAAGAGGAAGGTGGGGAAATACTTTCAGGCTATTCAGATCTGGTTACCAAACACGGCTAAAAGCCATTTCAAGTAACGTTTCAATTCTGAATGGTGGTTTTTCACCAGGGCGATACTGATAGTATCTTCCACTCTGTACTATATCTAAACAAAGAAACATTCATCCGAAAATTTTATTTCATTACAAACATTTTTCTTTTAATATGTCATTAATAATGAAGTTCTTAAGTAGGTACCTACTTGTGTTTTCCATTTTGCAAATATTCTACCCAAACAAACCTTCTTCTTTTGAATATGTTATCTGTGGCTAACCAGAGTTGTATATCTATGGGGTAAACTCAATACAACTTGGCGGGTTCAATGTTTTTCATACTAATTTTTAAACATTATATCAACCGTTTTACATATTGGATTTCATTCAAACTACTCTATAAACCTTTCCGGCACCAATAAGAACAAACTGTGCTATTTTCAGCGAAACCGGTTGAGTAATTTCCGAGAAAATTGAAGACAGACAGATACATTAATTTTTATATGTAAAAAATTATAACTGTAACATTACATCTTGTTTTTTCCTCATGAAAGAGATTGGAATGTTTTAATAAGAAAAACTTATTAGTAGGTAGGTACCTATATGACTACAAGACGTCATAACAATAAAATAAAAACTTTGTCGTAATTGTTTTCATTTGATATTTTTGTGATTACGCAAATCAGCAGTAATGACGCATTGAGCATGATCGTGGAGCAGGGTCTTCGTGTCATCTCATGCCAACCCTAATATTATACAAATAGATTAGAGTACACTTGTAACACTCGTCACAATTTTAATGAAGAATTAATGGTTCCTAAGCATACAAACAAATATTGACAAAGAACGTTAGATTACATGATTCCTAGCTGTTAAAATATGTTACCTGCTGAAATTAAAAAAATGTACTAAAATAAAAAACAGATAATAAATATATTGAAGACTTGGCTAACTGATAGAAAATATTTGTTTTGGATAATTAGGAAATATTATTGTACGATTAATTGTCATTTGTTTTTTTTTTTATAGATGTAAGTAGAAATATTTTTCATTAAGATTAATGTGAAATATTTATGTTTTAAATATTTTAGTTTGTTACATACGTCTTTATTTTACATAGACCTTAACTGTAAATTTAATTTTTTACATGGTTTTGAATGACAAGTACTCGTTAGTCAAACTAATAAAAAGTGGTTTATCGGGACTTTTTTGTTTTTTATATTTTGTAAAATTTTATTTAAAAAATAAAAATAAATAAATATAATTGTGGTCCGCCATCAAATAATATGACGGCGATAATCTTCATGAATCGATGGTTAAGGCGCTGCATTAACCTCTCGGGAATTTGGATTTGGGCAACACCCCCCATCGGCGTTAAGAATATATTATTTACTATACATTAGCGATCAAATTCGTGACAAAGTATTATGAAATTTGAGATTCAATCAAAGGTCTAAGTCTAAAGCTTTAAGACATAAATCGCAAAAAAATTAAATTCCACTTTGCTGCCATACGGCACATGCAATCCCTTTTGTATCCATTTCCATGTTATAATTTCTAATTTCTTTCGATATCTTATATAGAACATCTAATAGTACTGTCCTGAATTTACATTGTAACTTTAACTGCCGTAGAGTCTTTTGGTTAGATATTTCTCCCAGTCCGAAACGGACTCATAAAAGTTATGTTATTTCATTTTGTACTATAATAATGTACATGAATTAAACTGTGTTAGAAAGAGAAAAAAACACGTTTTTATTGCCATTTAAAAGTTTAAGAGCACATTTAAGAAAAAAAAAATTATTATCAAAAGACTCGACGGGTCAAGTTCATTTATTTTTAGATTTTTTTTATTTTTATAAATAATACAAGAGTATAATTGTTTAATTTTTGTGATATAACGTAACAATACAGAAGTATTTTTTTTTATCGTGAAGTATGTATTTATTTTAAAATCGAATTCCTTTATTTTAACATTACCTTCTTTATTTAATTTTGTCATCTTTTTTATAATAATATATATAAAATTCCCTTTCAATTATTTTTTGAATATTCTAGAATTGCTATTTTAATATACATATTACGTTCTAAATATTTTAATTTAACAATGCCTAAATGTCATAACAGCACACTTATTTTTTTTGGTACATCCAGTCACCTACCGCAGAACAGGTTTCACCTAGTGATGAGGTAGGTAATATAAACCATATAATAATATAATTATGTAACATATTGTAGGAAACTGTATTACGTTATTTCAATAACCGTCGATGTAACAACCCTGAAACTTGCTACCTCGGAGAGCCGACCGAATTAAGCAGGGTTCGAAAACATCATGATATTTGTATAAATATCAAAATGTCATGATAAAAAGTGTGTTCATATTTTAAAATTAAAAAAAAAATTAGAAACACAAACAAAATATTTACCTAAAAGCATCAAACATAATATTACATTATATGCAATCGGCATAAAAATATCTCTAATAAATGTGTTTACAACACGTAATGGTGTACGCAATAAAGTTTATAAATTATTTAGGTACAAAGATTCTTTACCTATCTCACTGAAATTTGGTACGTGCAAAAACACGATAGTGATACAATGGCCAAACAAAAATTGTTGAAGGCAAAATAATGTCATAATTTATTTTTTAAAAGTTTAAAGATTTTACTTGGTTTAATTAAATTTAATATTTTAATTTCATTAATGAAGATACGAAAAAATCATCATCTGTGGCTTTTTGTGCTTTTTGTAAGTTTATGCATATGTTTTCTAAAGAAAAATAGACTTTAAGAATAGTTTAAATAAGGTTGAAAAGAATACCTCTAGAGTTGCTGTTGCTGGATGAACAGTTAATAAATGCCCACCAATGCATTGATGTACAATACCAAGCCCCAAAGCTTTTAAAATAACTCAGTGTCTAGTTGAATCCACTAGTCAATGTCAGATAATTCCACCATACCAATGGAACTGTATTTTGAAAATGATTTTCAAACATACAACAATGTGACTTGACGATGCTCGGTGAATCCTAGTAAAGAAACGCTAGAATATGCTGTTAAAATGAAGACGCCTACTAAATTATGAATATCATTGATATAATACTTCCAAATAAGTTTAAAAAATCAAGAAAACTAAAAACAATACACACACATTCTCACACATAAAACCCCATAAGATTGTACCGTTATGCTACATGGTAAATATCCTATGCCACATTGTACTTACATACATTATGGTATCTTTATTATTATTATTATTTATTATTATAACTACTAAATCAAAAATTGTCACTGCCCTCTGTCTTTTCCATAATAATAACTTTCATGATACATTTTTGCTTTTTTTTTATATAAACGCTATATGTACACTCCGCTTCTCTACACAGGCATTGCTTAAAAGAGATGTCTAGTATTAATAGTAAACTAAACTAAAATATATTCAATTTAATTTTTTTTAAATATATGTATACATATACATACATATTTCAGTGATATTATATCCTTAGAGGCCCGGAATTAAGTAATCATTTTTAAAAATTATTTGCTTTTTTATTTTAATGTCGTACAAGATTATCTGCTGCTCGGAGCCAGTGGGACTATGGCATCCCCAATTGAGGTATATTGTGAGGATGAAGAGAGTGGGGAGGGTAATGATAGGGGAGGGGGAAGTTTGGGAAGAAACTAGTTATTTGGATCTAGTCACTTAACACGATTAAAACCATCCAAGCAACGTTTTGATTATGAAATGGTGGTCTTTTACCAGGGCGATACCGAGAGTATCTATCACTTTGCAACGTGCCGCAAATTTACTAAATAGAATTTCAAATTAATTATTGTAGAACAACTCATTCAAATAATTATTTGCTCATGCCGAGATTCGAATCTGCGACTTATGAATCCTAAGTGGAGGATCTTAACCGCTTGGCCACGGAGGTCGTCAAACCATTCCACCGAACGAAAGATTTTAAATATACCCGCTCTTTATTTTTACGATGTGAGTACAAATTTCGACGAATCACACGATGTCCCGCGCAATTTCCCGCATCACGTTACTCCTGCCACTGACAAACAAATTAAATCATTTTGATAGAATTATAGCTCCTCTGAATAAAACATTTAAAACCTAGTTTTTCATACAGTATTATTATTTCAAAGTAAGAACTTACTTATTTGATGTTCACTTATCAGCCTTAAATAGAAACGTCAGATTTTCATTTTAACCTAAAAATTAAATAAAATCATAATATTGTAAAAACCTTTTCCATTTGTCATATCGTATTAATTTAATACTTTCTTTATTAAAAAAAAACATGGTTAACTTTAGAAAAATAGCAGTAGGCATATCGGGTGGTGTTGACAGTGCTGTGGCAGCATTTTTATTAAAATCTAAAGGTAAATAAATGAGCCTTACTTTTTAAACTGGTCTAATTGATTTTAATGTAATATATTTGTAATATATATTCCTCTACCTAATTATTAAATTAGTAATTCGAAAGTGTGTTAACTGTAATTTGGAATATGTCACTAATATTTTTTTGTTATTTATATTCTCAATTCAAAAAAAAATTATCATTGGTAAAACAATTTTTTTTTTCTAAAAAAGAAGTTAGGTATGCACCTATTTATTTTTTCCCTTATTGTCTTAAGATAGCATGCATTGTCGTTATCGTTTTGTTTGGTTTATTGAGTCGAGGACCATCGCTTCGTCGAGGCGCCTCCAAGCATCCCTGTCCTTGGCTACTTCAGTAGTCTCCGTCCATTGCAGGCCCCGCCTCTCCTTGAAAAGTCTCTGTAGTTGCTTTCCCCCAAATTTACCTGTTGTGGCTAACTGGACGTCTTACCTCTGGAATTTGAAGTATTTTATGCGGAATTTGGCCTTCTGACATTTTTATGAAGACTAGGAGGGGTTTGATGCTACGCACATCTCGGTTTGAATAATAATATTCTGAGTTATGTATTCTTTTAGGCTATGATGTGCACGCTGTATTTATGAAAAACTGGGACTCCGTTGATGAAATTGGATTTTGTACGTCGGAAAAAGACTATGAAGATGCCAGAGTTGTGTGTAAAAAATTGGACATTCCTATAACGCAGGTGAATTTTGTCAAACAGTATTGGAATGACGTGTTTACGAACACCGTGAAGGATTTTCAAAATGGCCTCACACCAAATCCAGATATCTTATGTAATAGTAAAGTAAAGTTTAAATGTTTTTATGAGCATTGCCTCAACACACTTCATGCAGATGCCATCGCAACGGGACACTATGCTAACACGTCTTTTGGACCTTATTTGGAAGATTATAAGGAAGGAGTGAGTGAGTATCTTTATTTTAATATTAAATTATGGTTAGAATTTGATATTTGTGTAAAGCAAGCATATTTTACCAGTTAAAATATGATGTGGTCCCAGTGCCGGCCCTGAGCCAAACGGCGCCTGGTGCAAGTAAAATTTTGGCTCCCTTTGTCAAACCCAAAACCAAAGTCTAGAGATGGTCGATATTCCTGTCCTGGTTACTTGGAACTGGTTCCTTTGCTGTTACTGAAACAGATAGGTAATATATCTCTGAGGAATCGGTTATTTTTGGAACCGGTTTCTTTTGGAATATTTATAAAAATAATGTAAAATTGGGGCACCCATTTTTATGTGATAGAATTTTTTTTTTGCGCATTCTGCGCCTATGGAATTTTACTGTATTTTGATAAAGAATATTCCTGGTTATTCAAATTAATGGACTCAATTTAGCACACTCTCCTCTGATATACGCTGTCGGCCCAGACTTTTTCCTTTACAGAGACATCCAATTTGCTCAAATTAGTGATACCAGACTCATTTTTACAGAAACTCACGAACACAGAAAACCCTGTACTATATAGTAGTCATTTTACTCACAGCTGATGCGAAATGGCTGCGGTGCGAACACTCTGGCGGTTGTTTGCACAACTATAAACGATATAGCGGTGAGATTTGAAACTTTTGGACCTCCTCTTTCTATTCCTGAATAACCCTGTATTTGGAACCATTGTGTGTTCTAAAATCATTGTAACTATAATAATAAAAATTTAAGATTTTTTTTTCTACACTTTTTTGACGGACTGTAACATATACGAAACAGGCTATGAATAAGGAACCGTAAAAAGTAAATCAACTTTATTAATTCATTATTTTATATTTCAGGAGTGAAATTGCTGCAACCATTGGACAAATTCAAGGACCAGACATTCTTCCTAGCCCAAGTTCCGCAGAGTCCCCTGCGAAGGACCATGTTTCCTCTAGCGAACCTGAATAAAACAACTGTTAGGAGTATAGCAAAAAGAGAGGGACTACTCAACGTGGCAACCAAGAAGGATAGCACGGGGATGTGCTTTGTGGGACATAGACAATTCAAGGACTTTATTTCTGGGGTATAAACAAATTTTACATTTATCTCACTGCTTTATACTTTTTTACTAATTCATTAAATTTGCAATCGGTGGAGTTGCTCGGCAAAAAAATCGTTCATTGGTCCGTTAATTCCTTTGGCTGTCTGCAAAGTTCAGTGCGTCAAACTGTAGGCTATGAATACATTTGGGAACATAAATGTGAACCGGCTTTACTCAAAAATGTGGAAACACTAATATGGCATCTTGTCTTATTTTTTGACAAAGTCATGCTGAAGATATTTGCTTTGATCTAGAAGTTTTTGCTAGAAAAGCTGTACAAATTGCATGATGCAAGATCTGACCGTTTGAAAGTTTTTTATGCTTTAGTTATCATAAAAATGTATTTTCTAACAGGTGTTCTAAATGGTATAAAGGCTAAGTAGCTCTTGCGATTTTCATATAAAATTTGCACCTCTGTTTTAACCTTATCTACTCGGCTGTCGCATATGTGATCCATCGACGGCTATACAACGGTATATGATCCATGAAGTTTCACTAAAACACATCACACATTGTATTAAAACTTGCCGCGTGATGGGATATATTGCTTTGAAAGGCCAACGTTGCAAAGTTTGGTGGTTGAGTTGTGTCGAATTACCACCCAGGCATCGTGGGTTCTATTCCCCTGTTAGCTAAGTCCCCCATCATGACACAAGCAACATTTCCACTCAGTATATTTTTGAATCATTAACGCCCTTCGGCTTTTATATAGTATAACATACAGTATAAGACATAGACTATAATGTAAAAATATGTAAGCAATAAAGAGCCTTTATGAGTGTGTAGAATAACACAGATAAATTTCGAGAATATCTGTAAATAACAAAGCAAGAATAAGCGTCTCTTGAAGGTATATGAAAATCAGTACTGATGAAAGAAAAAACTAAGAAAAAATATTATTAAAATGAAAACGAGATCCAGGAACAGTGCAGAAATTTGTATGTTTCTATTCTGTCTATGTCTGATATTTCAGCGATTTGCGGTGGAAGCTGTTACTCTTATTTAGAGGGGCCGGTGAAAGGTTGTAAAAATATACAAATTTAACTCTGCAAATAATAAAGTAAGCTCACTTGAAAGCAAGGCATTCGCAAAACACTTTGCAAATCACATATACTCTGAGGTGATCCAAGTCGATGTATCGCTGACATATATAATGTGTATAAGCCTTAACCCTTACCACTCCATTATTTTTTAATATTTTTTGTCAGCCAACTCTAATTTAAATAATGTCAAAATATGAATTTATTGATAGGCAGTTACAAACAAAGTCGTTAAAATTTCATTCGTAATGATTTATTCTTGAAAATCTTATTAAAACGTGAATTTAAATGTTTTTTATCGAATAATCACAAGAAACTAATGTCACGACAACTGAGTTGTAGCGTACAAAAAGTGATGTCGACTGGCACCCGACAAATGAGTGGTAAGGGTTAATGGAGTATACCAGACGAAAGTGGACAATTTTTTACATAAGACCTCATACTTAAGTAATTTCATGGAAAAATGTTAATGGATTATGCAAGTACACCGATGATTTAGTTTCTAATTTATAACCTTAGGAATTTATTTAATAGTATAACAGTTGTATCAGACAGCAGAGACTTATTACCCAAAATATTATATTTGGAATAATTAAGTAATTATGTGTATAGTTCTCACACATTTCTGCATGACTCATATTTGATAAGGTCCTTTGTTTGCCTTTATTATCCCGTGCATAAACTTCTTAAGCTTTTTAAGGTAATTTTATAAATATTCTCCAGTCCTAAAAATTATAAATATTTCAAATAAATACCAACTCTTGTGCCACCAATCTTCTAATAAATGTAAAATAAATAGAAAAGGAGGATAAAATAGCAACTGTAAAAATATCATCTCTATGCTTAAATTTTCTAAAAAAACGTGTTCATCTGAAGCGACCTGCCGTGTAAGTATATTTTCTGTATCTGTTTGTACATAATTAGACAAAGAATTGGAAGTAATGCTATACAAATCATCCAATTATTATTATTCTTGTGGAGATAAGAATAATTGCTGCATAATACGTGTAGAAACTGTACTATTCATCAGAATAAATAGTGATACAACTTCCGTGAAGCCGGCGATTTATAGTCACTGGTGTGTGTCCAGTACAATAGTTGTATTAAAAAAGAGGTTAAGTATATATTTTTTTTGTTTCAGTATGTCGACTCTAAACCAGGAGATTTTATAGACTTCGAAACTGGGAAGGTTATAGGCAGGCATAATGGGATACATCAGTGGACACTTGGACAGAGATGTCACATTGGTGGACTTACAAGACGCCATTTCGTACTGAAGAAGAACTTAGATGATAATTCCATTTACGTTGTAAGTTTCAGTCAAGAGTTTTTCTTTTCTATTTGTTTGCCCTCCTGTTGAAACCAACTCCTTTATTTTTGTTTAGTTTAATTTTTAAGAAAAATCTGGGCTTGTCACCTATAGACGAGCCTAGGTATATGGAGTTATTCACCGTTTTTAAGTCTGTGAGGACATTTGTTCTTACAAAGGTGTTTGCCCTTTCGATCACCATTAGTTTTGTTTTGGCTTTGTTGATCAGTAGACTTAGGTTACGGCTGTCTTCTTGTATTTTAGCAAGGAGGTGATCCATTTCTTCAGAAGACGCGATGAGGGTAGTGTCATCTGTATATCTGAGATTGGAGACATTTTGGCCACCAATGTTAATTCTACCTTTCCAACCATCAAGAACCTTACGCATTATATATTTTCCACATATATTAAGCGACATTGATGAGAGGATGCATCCCTGACGTACCCCTTTCTCCACTTTAAATGTGTCAAACGTGGGCGTCAATCTTGATACATGCGTGTCCTTCGGTGCGCAGGTTTCTAACGATAGATTTGAGGTATTTAGGAACTCCCATCTCCTTAAGCACTTTCCATAGATGGTTCCACTGTATGCAGTTAAATGCTTTGGAGTAGTTAATGAAGCAGAGCATAGCAGGCAAATTAAACTCTTGACATTTCTCGATAAGTTGTCAGATATTGAGTACTCGAGTTCCTCTACCCTTGACAAACCCTACCGGTTCGTGTGGTATTTGTCATTTTAGGTATAACATTACTTTACTGGCGCGTGAGATGAGGGAGATTGTCTTGTAGTTCTCGCATTTCTTCGTTGAACCCTTCATGTGTAATGGTATAAAAACCGATTCGACCCAATCCTTTGGACATTTTCCATGTTGCCATATGTAATTACAAATTTAATGTATTTTGGTGATCCCTTCGTCACCTGCGAGTTTGAGAAGCTTAGCTGGGAACCCTTCACTTTTTTTTTTTAAATTTGTGCATGGCTGAGACAGAACACTCCCCGCCGCCTGCACAATATATCACAAGTTATCAAAAAAAATATTTGGTTAGGGGGGAACGGACCAATTATGCAATACAAATATTTATTTTGCGCTAGGTCCCGGCCTCGTACAAGTGCCGACAATATAATTAATTATTTAATTCTCTCGCCGCGCCAAACGTCACGGAAGTGGCGAAGACGTCCGACACAGTTTTCATAAAAAGTGTTCATTATTGTTATTTGGTTTTCTATGCAGAATTCTAGGAATTTATCCCCTCTGGGGTTTCTTTTTCCCAAGCCATATTTTCCTACACTACATCTGATGTGATCATCGTTCTTGGTTTTGCTAACTTTGGCATTTAGGTCACCTTGAAAAATAACCACTTCGCATTGTAGAATTTCTCAACATGTCATAGAATTTGTCTATTTCTTCATCTTCCGAACTTAAGGTAGGAGTGTGCACTTGAACTAGATTTAGTAAGGAGGGATTAGAATTTAGTTTCATAGTAATGATGTAATCATTAACTGGGTTATAACCAATTACAGAGCTTTCCTTGCCTCTTGGTACAACGATCCCAACACCATTTCTTCTCTGTGTATTATTTTCCGAGTAATATAGGGTGTTTCCGTTTTGGGTTGTGAAATGGCCAGAACCTTGCATGTGAGTTTCGCATAGACCGATAAACTCTAGTCATTATTCTTCCATTTCGCGCTCGACTATGCAGAGTTTCCTTGGTTGAAGCAGACTTCTAACATTCCAGGTTCCAAATCTTATTGGTTTTCGTGGTAAAACTTTGTCAGTAACTGAATTTCCACTCGGGGCCTGACATGTCACCCTGGTGTGGCCGGTAGTCGATTTCACACCATTCGGCCCGGACCCAGAGTGGCGCTGGTTGTCAGTCGGATTGTCCGATGTATTCTTTCTTGTTTTTGTATTCTTCATTGAAGGGGGTTTTCTTGGGAGTATAGTACGGTGCTTTTCCGTTTTCTTCCGTACCACAGTACCATAGTCGTTAAAGTTGATGCAACCGCACCCTCTGGTATTCTGGACGATGTCAATCATCTTTAGTCTTCCGCCAATACTAGTAGGTACTGCTGCCTTCTATCAGGAATATTTTTCAACTTTCCAGTCTAGATCCATCATATTCTGTGAAAACAGGGGCACCTCGTGTAGGATGTGGCTCTTCACCATGCATGATGGCCTTGGTGAGAAAGAGAACTTGATGATTATTCCTCCCTTACCCTGGGCGTGATGAGTACCAGCGTCAGGTCATCCCTAGACAAAGGTACTACCCCAACCCCAACCCCACCGTAACCCCCACAATCACCACATTTCACACAATCAACTCTTTTACTATGTAATGCACCATCATCCACCGTTCCCTCTGCAATCCCCCTTGTACAGATGGCTGGAGGCTACGAAGCATAGAAAGCCTACGCCTTGCAGGTGAGCTCCACATCTCATGTTTACCCTTTTATTACCCTGAGCTATGTCGCGAGGAGGTTGGCGCTCCTGGCACCCGAGGCATGTAGCAGAGCAGTCCCCATAAACTTAACAAAGCTTACAGTTCAAAAACTTTTGTCACTCAAAACCTTCGACATTTTTTAAGTCCCAGCATAAAATGAACATAAAATATTTATTTGTATTATTGTATGCATTAGCAGACTACACAGTGTGTATTTTTGGGTGTTGGCCCTTTAACCTCTTCATTATCTTGTAGAATGCCAACGCCCTATATAGCGCATTCACATTATCCCATTGAATGCCAAAGCGCACTATGGCGCCAATTCGGAATGGTCACGGACTCAAGGGATTCTGAGCCTTTAAGTATGTTCGTACAATACTTAAATAAATGTTATTCGATTGCCAGGTGAAGAATACTACTTTTAAAATATTCTCACTTCTCGTTTGTCACACGCGCCAACTGGAAAAATAAATAATATCCTGTCACCAATATCAGAGTTCGCCGCCATTGTCCATTACGAGTTTCCTGTCGTTTTTTTTTCTAATAAATACTTGACTTTAATCTGATGAACATCACAAGAGTATAGAAAATCTAGTAAAACTTCAAAAAATATTTTCGTATTTCTTTATTTAACTATTTTTTTGGTAACATGAGAAATCATATCTCTAAATATATGAAGCTATTCTGGGGAAAATACTTAGATATATCATATATCTACATACAATTTTTATAAATACATAAACACATTATTTGCAAAAATCAAGTGAGTAATTTCAAAATTACACTCAGCTGGTGCACGACATGCGGAAAACGCTCCGGTTTCTAGTCGAAAATCCAGCTTTCAATAATCTAATGGATTAATACGAATCTAGCAAAACCAATTTGTCCTACTACCAAAATACATATTCATTTTTTCATCCGTGATTGTAAATTTAAAATAAGAAAATAACAATTTTTTTCAAAACTTTCAATCGTAATTATTGGCATCAACAAAATTTTGCTCCAAGATTAACTGATTGGAAACCCTTGCCCACTGACCCACTAGACCCACTGAAATGATTTTAGCCGTGTATGATGACCAAATCTGAATAGCTAGGTACTTCCCCGCCTTCCTCTCTGCCATCATCTTCCCCTCTTCACTCCCTTCAATCTCACAACATACCCAAATTGGGGATGCCATAGTCCCAATGTCGCTGCGCAGTTGTGATTCTTGTCACATAATTTATTTATATATATTTTTTTCAGATTGGTGCAACTGAACATCCGTCACTGCACACCAAGATAGTTATGACCGACGCACCAAACTGGATAGACGACGAACCCGAGGCTCTGAAGAAGGATGGCGTATTTAGGTGTTATTTCAGATTCCAGCATACTAAACCATTTGTGAAATGTCGCATAATGAAGACAGCCAGTGGACTAGTGTTAATATTAGATACTTCGCTTCGGGCAGTCACCCAAGGACAGTACGCAATATTCTACAGTGACGATGAATGCTTCGGGAGTGCACGCATTATAAATATTGGACCGAGTTTAATGTTCGTAAGAGATGTCTAGTTTTATAACCTCTCAATAGTTAAGTTGTGAAATAAATAATTTATAAACATGTTTAAATACTGTGTTTTTCTACAGGGTGGAACTTCTTTTATTTATTTTCCAGTCCCAATTACCTGGAGCCTGTGCCACTACGGCATTTCTAATTGTGTATGTTGTAGGGCTGAAGGGAGTGGAAGGGGAAGGAGATGGGAGAAGGAAGGTTGGGAATTACCTGGCTATTCAGATCTGGTCACTAAACAAGGCTGAAGGCATTTCAAGCGACTTTTCTGAATGGTTGCATTTCACCGGGGAGATACTGAGGGTATCTACCACTCTGGTATGTGCCACAAATAAACTAATTTAATTTAATAAAATTTATTTGGAGAGTCCGGGTTTTGAATCCATGACTTCTGAATTCGGAGCCAAAGATCTCAACCGCTCGGCAACGTTGGGTCAAGGTTCTTACAATATAAAGAAAATGCAATATCACCCAAAAATATACACTTTACAGGTTGCTAACTCAGGAAATACTACGGATGATTTATCTATAAATTCTATACGGGTAATTAGGAAAATGTATAAGGTTTCAAAAGACAATAATCCTCAGATTGTAATATTTTAAATTCTATTCTGGAATTTTAGGTAAAACGTTCTCACTTGCTTTCACTGGTCTTCAAATTGCATCTATTTTCAGACATTTTGAGATGTATATCATAGAATTTAATAATTACAGTTTGAGGTTTTTTGTCTTTTTAAACCTTATGCATTTTCCTAACTACCCGTATAGAATTTATAATAAATTATGATAAATTATGTATGGTATTGCTTGAGTTAGCAACCTACAAAGTGATGTTTAGTGCCATTTTTGAGTGCTGGCCCACGATTATATTAAATACACGCACGAGTATTAAACAATTTTACTGTTTTCAGTGGCTACCAATAATTATTCAATTTATATTATTTTTAATCAAATAAAATGCTGGATACGTTACATAGAAAATATGTTAACACCAAATACAGACTAACACCGAAACGACTCAACTGCACTTAAAACACCTCACCTTACAATTATTTAATTTTTTTCGGCTGTCACATCAATTTAATATAATTTATTTTCATATTTTGCAACTGAAATCCTCAGCACGGGAAATCCCAGTGAGAATATGATTATTTGTTATAAAAAAAGAAGATAATAAAACATTATTATCATTATTAGCAATATTTTTGTGAGTACGTACCGATTTTCGTAGTTTCATATCGAATTGAAAGAAAACCAATGTCTAACTAACTAAACATTACGCAATTTTTCCGCAGGGGTAGGCAGAGAGGATGGACGGCCAAACAACTAGGTCTTGGCACACATTCCTTGCTTCATTCACATTCATACATCATTTCATATATATACTCGTACTCTCCTGTTATTCTAACATGGCCCGACTCGAGCATTTGGTTCACTTGATTGTGCCATGTCTTCTTCGGACGTCCCCAGCTTCTTATTCAATTCACGTTTGCGTCATATGTTTTCCTTACACTCCTTTCTTCGTTCATCTACTCTACATGCCCTAACCATTTAAGCGTCCCTTTCTTAATCACACTCATTACGCTCACATCAGCCTTGCATTCTTTGCAAATCTTAACATTTTTCACACAGTCATACATAGTTTTGCCACACATACGCATCAGGAATCTCATTTCTACAGCATTCAGTCTACTTTCATCCTTCCCCTGCCAGTTCCATGCCTCACTTCCATACATCGGAGTTGGTATCAGCATTCTATTTTGGACTGCTAGCTTCACTTCTTGAACAATTTTTTGTTAGCGCTAACCGCATTAAGTCCTCCATTAACCTTTTCCATGCGTCAAAAATATTTATGACTTCTGTCACACACGAGGCTCTTTATACTATAGAACCTTTGCGGCGCACGGGTCAGCTAAAAGGTTAATGAAGTTTCCGACATTTACCCTTCTTTCAATATCCCTATCAGCCTTTGCATCTCTCGTAAACATACTTCCAAAATACACAAACTCATCCACCTGTTCCAAGTATTCATCATTCACAACTATATAACACACTGTTTTCGTACTTTCTTTTTCAAACACCATGATTTAGACTTACTTACATTCATCATTAACTCATTCTTCATACATACTTCGTTCATCCTAGATACGAGACCCTGTAAATCTTCCATACTGTTAGCAATCAGCACCGCATCATCAGTATACAACAGGCAACGTACTTTAAGATGATTCATTTTCGTGCCCAAGCCCACCTCTTTCAATTCTTGTAAACGATTGAATAACCACGTGATATAGTGCCTTTTAAGTACTGGGCCCGAGACAGCTAATCAAAATATCACTAATAGGCAGACATCGTAAATCGCCCTTCCATTTGATTTACATCAGTTGGGGAATTAGTGATTGCAAGATAGTGATATCGATATTTAATGGTATGCCAAGTAAGTATACTTCGATAGTGAATAAAGATATAATATTTTTATTTGCGAAGTTCTTAAGTTTTTGTCTATTAATATTTTGGAAACAAAATTTAACCTTTGTTAACTTCCAGTTCGCCAGAATTTGCCCATCGGATAACCAAAATTTGTGTCCATTGAACGTCAGCATATCCGATTGGCAATGTCAAAAAATAATTTCTCTGATTATAAGTAACTATTCTGGGAAAAATACATATGATAGATACGAGTACACGAATTTTTTAAAATATATAAACAGATTATCTGGTAAGAAGGTATAAATGGATTCAGGTGGTCCGCGTGCAAATTAACCCTCAGCCTACTACCGAAGTATTCGATCGCGGTAGCTCGGCATTACAAAAGTTAAACAAATTATCGCAAATACATACTAATATATAAAACTGGTTCCAATTTCCACTGTAAAATAATTAACTTATTATTTTCGTCATTGAGAAGCCCTGTTCTCCGTAAATCACGAATAATGTTAATGTTAATGTCTAATTTTATTGCTGTTGTGTTTACATAATGCAAAGCTTTTTATAATATGAAATAAAACATTTCATCATGGAATGTTGTCTTATTACCATGCATAAATTGATAATATTTTATTTAACAATAACAGTTGTGCAATTGAAAACTCTAAATGGTAAAAATTGCATTTCTACTAGGTACTTAAGTTTGTTCTTTTTTTCTTCTCAATTTTATAAACTTTTTGTTTCTCAAACTTTTTGTAAAATTCATAATTGTTTCAGTGACAACGTAGGGTCATTAGGGGTAAGATCGTATATGGGTTTAGTTCGTCTAGTGCATTTATTTCCGTAATGCACAGTGTGGGTGAGAGCCGTTTCTTGTCCGTGTTACTTACTTGCATATGCAATGTTTCTTACACTCAAAACCAAATTAACTTCTGTTGTGTTCACATGGCGGAATAGAAAAGTTTCATCATCATAGTTGGGGATAGATCGTTAAATCATCTATTTTCCCAAAAATTCAATATCAAATCTAGCTGAATTTTGCTAAGTACTTGTATTTCCTCCATATAATTCTATTCTATGCATTCTATCTATAATTTTTGATTTTACAAATATTTAATTATTTTTTTATATGACAAACTACCTCCACTATTATAATAAACTTAAGGTAAGATAATCATGCCCCGAGTTACTTTGTATGGGTATATAGTGAAACTCTCTTAAGAACTTTTACGAGGGACCAGAAAAAAAACTTCTTACATGGGAAAATCTTATATGTGGGATAAATTGGGCCATTTTTCAAATTGAGTCTTCAAGGGACCAAAAAAACCAAACTTCGTAAGCATGAAAACTTCTTAAGCGAGTTTCACTGTACTTTAGTATTTATTAATATTGTATTTATGTACTTATCTAAGTACCTACCACAGAGCAAATAATGCATAGAGCCCTAACACGCAAGGGGAAGAAACCAAAATAAGAGGGGCAGGGTGTGAGCTAGGTGTGCCACCAATTTCAGTGAAACAGCAACTAAGTAAAAAGGTTTGGTTTATTTACAAAAATTGAATATTTTGTTATAGTATTTAATCTGACCCCTTTTATAAATGTTTTGTAATTTGCTTACCGCAGTGAAAATTACGTGAAATAAACGTGGGTGGCAGTGAACCAAAGTTGGTGCCAAAATGGGTCGAAGTCATACTTAGGGCATGTTTACTAATTCTGACGTCAGTGGTGCCCACAATAAGAGTAATACATTCAATAGATTTACATCGGTATATTTGATGTATGCCGAAGTAACCCCATACATATAAAAAACATTCATCAATGATAATTTACTTTAAGTATTGAAAGTGTTGGTATAATACTTTTCTTTGCCATTGAATACATTTTAACGACCTATCTCGATTGGTTCCAAAGCATCTTATATTGAAAATAATCATTCCTGTCGAACTAACCCCCGACGACGGGGTAAGACCGTAATCAAGGTAATTTTTGCGTTTTTTCTCAAAAGAGTGGAGTTAAATGCATGGGATTCTTCTGAAACAAGCTTAATAATAATCTAATAAGAAAACAGTATGTTTGTTTCACCAAATTAAAAATTAATTCAAAAACTCAATAACTAACTGCGGAGCGTTAATTTGAAGTCACATTTATCAATTTCTATGACGACCCCACTCCAACTGAGCTAACCTGTATATTCCCACCGGGTTTCCAACATTTTAGCAAGATTTCTCATCACTTATACAATCTAAAAGTATGAAAATATTTTGAATTTATTTTATGAATTTCTACTTCATTTTCAATTACAATAAGGAATTTCTATTAAAAATATTTTTTGAGATTGAAAACAAGCTTCGATTCTGAATATACAAGTTTAATTGTATGATATTATGGTTAAGAGTACAACAAATAAATCGATTTTGAAAAATTATTAAAATACCAAGAGATCAAAATCCCTGACGTCACCCTCTCCTGATTGGGACGGAATTATTGTGAAGTAATGTGGAGAGGTTGACAACCGTGGTGACATCATTAGTTTCAAAATCATATTGCACGTTTAACACTTAAATCAGGCCCATTTTTTCCAGTAAAATTATTTTTTATTTATTTATTATGCAAAAACAGTTACATACATCAATATATTTCAAAAACGATTTAAAAAGATCACAAAAAAACATAGCTTACATAATTGTATAAGATATAAATTATAAAAATAGTTTCAAAAAAGATTACAAATAGGTACATCATATTGTAGTAAAGTAATAGCTAGTTCATGCTTAAATTTGCTGTAGGTCATGTGGAAAATATTTACATTTTCTGGAAGGCTCTAAATTAACCTAGTAAGTCTTCCCAGAGGCATCACCATTACTAAGTTAGTTGCCCACCTGGGAAGAAACAGAACCCTGTGCTGGCGGCCTCGCATGAAATTATCAGGGACATAAAATCTTATTCAGCCAGGATGTCGGGTATTAATAATACACTGTTCAAGAGTTTATGAGCCCTAAGCAGTAATGCTATATCCCTCCTCGAACTTAGACTTCCCGAGAGAAATGCTGCTGGAAACAGCCATGAGTAAAAACCGAACTCTCTCATGTAGAGGAATCGTAAGAATTTCTTTTGAATTTTCTCGACGATTAGTACATAGACGGTGTCCTCTGGCCACTGTCGTGAATGCTACGCACTAAACTATTATGAAAAGTGGTTTAAAAAATTCACGTTATTTATGTTAGACGTTGAATAACGTAAAATAAATTTATTTTGCTGGAATTCGTTATAACACTACAATTATTGTGATTCTCAAAATGCCAATAGCTCCGTCCTGACTCTGAGAGGCGTGTGTCGCATGCCCTAGATCGGGTAATAAAAAAAGTCAAAAGACTGCAAAAAACTTTTTTTCTTGGTTGAGAACTGCCCCAAACGCGGTGGCAGTGGCCCCAGGAGCACGGTGTGTGGACACTGGACAGGGCTAACACTCTTTTTAGGCTTACTTGTATGCCTGCCTCGTGCAGTGTGGAAAAAATTATTAAGATTTGATTTGTTTTGACACCTAGTAACAAAGTTCACTGAATTACATTATGATCCAGACCATTGCAAGGACCCCAATGCCGAGTATGTGGCGAAGGTAGACCCTTGCCCCCTGACCTGTGACAGCTCGTACTCCAAGCCTTGCCCCAAGACCCACCATCGGAAGTCCGTTCCTGGCTGCCAGTGTCTGCCGGGTTACATCAAGAGAGACTCATCTAGTCATGCTAAATGTATTGAGCCGGAGCAATGCCGTGAGTTAAAAATTCAGTTCAATTACAAAACAGAATATCAAAGAAAAAAAAAAAAAATAATGTACATATACCTAACCTATTCTTTAATCATGTTTTGTTTTGTTGTTGTTCATTGTCAAAACTTCTATTCTATTTTCCGGTAACTCTGAAGCATTGTAACACAGATTGTAAACAAAATTGTTACCTACCCGATTAGATTGTATTATAATTTGCTTTCCGATAAGAACTTTTTCCACTGCAAACTAGATAATTACAGGTAGGGAGCGATCTGAAAATTTCGAATTCGAGGTAACACGAAATTTTATGCGAATAATGCGAATATGCAATTTTCCGGTAAATAACTGCGAATTTTCATATTTTCCACTTGACATTCTGGTACATATTTTAAAATAAGAAAGTAATAATGTACTTTCTAATATTTCTTTGTCTATGGTTTTAACATGCTTGAATATCCATAAAACGGAATGGAGCGTGTCGAAAATGCCGCGTACTGAGATTTTATTCGATTTTCAAAATATAAATACAGTAAACAACATAAAATTTTTTTAAATACACCACTTTTGCAAAATCCAAAAATTGAATATAACACCACTTTTATTGCAAAATACCACCGTTTTTGCTGAAAATTAACCCCATTTTCCCAAGGATAACGCGAATTTCATCAAAAATACGATGAATTTATCAGGTACTTCTAATTATATGATATAAATTAGTATGAATCATATAATGTGAGGTTTTGTTTGTAATTTTTATGTTATGTCCACTTTTATTTCTCATCCATCAAGCAAGAACTACTTTGGTAATTATTAGAGACTAATTTGAACTTCTTTTAAAAAAAAAGTTCACTCCAGCTGCCTTGGAAATATGATTAAATAATATATAATGGTAAGAGAGCATTTTGTTGGATCTGCCCAAATTTTCTGTTCCCAAACATTGCAACACTAACGGGAGAGTTCAACAAGTCTGTTTGATGCATCAACCTTCATTGAACCGAGTGTGAGTTGCCTATGGGTAAGATTGTCTCTCATGCAGAAATCAGTCAAGAGTGATGATGCCAGCCCGTTTAATGCCCTAACCTTTGCAAAATGATGTTTTTGTAAATTGTTCTGAATAAATCCCTAATGAACTGCGCGTCAAGGAATGATGCAATACTTGACAGTTATTATTATGTTTTAAATTCCAGACGAGCGGCATTTCATCAAATTTATTATTTTGTTGATATACAAGTTTAATTTACTTTAGTAAGCTATGAACATTTCTTAACGTGGAAAATCCCACAAAAAGAAAGAATATTTTTTGCACTGCCCATCAGCCACGCTGGCGTTCAACGGATACAAATATTGCGTTGCCTATCGGCCACACCGGTGCACTGGAGGTTAAAAACCATATTCATTATTTAGGTTGTTGAACGAATGCAGTGAATTAGTAATTGTATATAATAAATTTCCAAAAAATTATTGTAGCAATTCCAATTTGTCTTGGAATATATGAGGAGTTCAAGAAGTGCATGCACCTTGACCCTAGATCCTGTAGCAATGCGTCACTACCAACGTTTTACGACTATGATTTCGATTTGGAAGACACAAACTGTCCGCCTGGACAATCTGGCTGTGAGTGCATACCCAAATACGTCAGGGACGATAACGATGTCTGCGTTAGCATTCATACATGTCGTGAGTATGTCCTTCTTTTTAAATCAACATGTTTTACTATCCTCCGTGTCGATGGCTTAAAGCCAAGACATTGCATCTCCATTTTTTGGTGAACATGAGTTGTGAAGTAGACTCCACAAAAGAAGAACCCATATTTGCATATGATATCTCTAATGGTAGGTTATACGTTGTCAGAAGCAAAGATAGTGATAAATGAAAACTAAATCACTGTCCTGAGAAAGGTGATAAGTGCCGTCCACACTTGCAATTAAGTAAGTGATTTAGTAAACTCTTGTAATTGTAGTAAAACTTGATTGTGTGCATGTCCAAACAGAGTGACAATAATCCACACTACTACTTACCACCTAACGCACTGTCCACATGCGGACAGTAACAAAAAATTAACTGAATGATTTATTTGCTGCTTATCACTGTACTTGTTATTGACTACTTCTGGCATAGACTTTACATTACTCCATTCCAAAGATATTTTGTGTAGGTGCATAATATTTTAATGCATTAAATTCAATTTTTCCAACTGAGACAAATTTTTTATGTCGTTTATCTCGAAATAATGCTTTATGGAGATACAATGTCTTGTTTTAAGCCATCATTTTCCATATTTTCAATAGGCATATCAATTTACCCACATTTTTCTACATTTTAAAATATTACTTCCAACCTGCAAAAATGTCACGCCACATATTCGACACTCTAATTCTCCCGTCGAGACTACTCTCTTTTTAAACAAAGCTAATATTGGTAGATACTTAAAATGATTCTAAACACCCTTGACTGTCCCTGCGCAGCACAACATAGATGGTCAGAGGTCCAATTATAAAAATTATTATTACGAGACTGTGCACTATTTTAGCTGCTCCGACCTGTCCACAAAACGAGGTATGGAACTGGTGTCCCCGCTACTGCACATTCGACGAGGACTGCGGCTCCTACTTGTATGGCTACATCAGGGACTGCGCCGCCCCCCCGCCCAATTATGAGCTCATGTGCCACAACCCTCGGTGCCAGTGTCTGTCAGGGTATGTCAGGATGGAAGACGGTAGCTGTCAACTACCTGAGGCATGTAAGTTCGCTTGTTTATGAAGAAAAAAAATGAATATCGCATAAGAGTAACTATGGCAGGACCATGGATGGATTATGGTATTCGCAATCAGGGAATGTTGTGAGGCAGTATGGGGTGAGAAGGGGAAGGTGATGAGGAAGAAAATGGTGGGAAAGTACTTGAAATTTTTTAGATTCGGTCACAACCCTAATTTCCGGTATCTGTCAGAGTGTGTCGTAATTGAAGACAATAGCTGTCAAACTTTGGAAATTCTTAGCCGCCTCCAGGAAACTTCTGCCAGTCCGTTACTGTTTCCTATCAGTTCCTTGTGGCTAAGGTTGCACACCATCCAGCTACCAAAACTCAGGTCTCTCAACACTCCTACGTATCGCAGGTTGATTAAGTAGGAGCCTTTTCGGTGGTTGGCTTTCTTTCATTCTTGCTACCATGTCCTGCCCATATTATTGAAGGTTATTGAAATAATGATATTCGGGAAAGCTCAAATCAGCAGATGGCGCTAGTGTAGTGGGGGGGGGGGTCATGTCAGCTGTTAATATTTGTTTATTCCTATTCAGTGATGAAAGTTTATTAATAATAATAACATTCGAATACTACTATTTGCTGACAATATGAAGAAATATCTTCCCATAAGCTCCCCCGATTGCTGTACGTGTCTGCAAGTAGATTTTGAGCAGTTGTCGGATTACTGTCTCAGAAATAAGCTTTTCGTCAATGTTGCAAAATCACGTTCACACGCAACCATGTGAAAGTACGGCATGATTACACTATTTCTGGATCGTTGTTTCATTCTATATATTAACTGATTAGAAAGAGTTCAAGAGTGATTTCTTAAATTCTTTAATTTCAATGATTTCAACTCTTATGATGAAATAGGTAAACATTTTAAAATCACGAAACTCCTTAACAGGAGGCTGCTTGTAGATCAGATACTCCTGCATAAAATTATAAACTCCAAAGTTGACTGTCCGAATTTGTCAAATAAAATAAATTTTCACACACCGCTTCGAAATGGCAGACGAAACACGTTTTCTACATCGATAGAAGTCATATGAACTCCAATCAAAATGATTTCATCAAAAGGACTTGTAACTGGTACAACAATAAACTTGCAAATAGAGACGTACATGCTGACATATTTAGTGCTTGTCATTAATGTACATACAGAAGTTCACTGTACTATATTCTAGGTGCGGATAACTCGACTTCATGATAATGATATTATTAAATATGATTTTTATATTACTTGCGCGGCAATGTTCGCCTCATCCTTCCACTCCCCTTCTCCGACCCAACTCCAATACCTGCTTCCCCCTCCTTCCGGATGTGGGTATTATAGGTAATCGTACATTGTTGTACTTGTAATCGAACATTTTATTATTATATTCTTATTATATTTTGTTCTTACATTAACTTCTTACTTAGTTTTTTAATATTTTTATTTTATTATTTTAGTTTTTACACATCTATTATTATCTGTGAACATTTATAATTGGTCTCTTTTGATTCATCATCTTTATGTCGTACATTATATTAGTAAGCCTGTTTATGTTCCAATAAATAAATAAATAATCTATCGAAGGAAGCAATCACTTTGTGGCTTGACATTATAATTTAAATGAAAAAAGGTTTTTGTTTTAAGCCACTTTATTTTATTTATATATATATTTCTGCATTCGACCGGTTTCGGTTGGACTCAACCTTCTTCAGTAATGTATACATATAAACTATATTTTAACACATATAAACTATATATTAACACATATAAACTATATATTAACACATATAAACTATATATTAACACGCCCTCGTGGCTGCCGGCGGCTTTTTATAATTACTCCAAGTTTATTTTGGAAATATTGGGAAGTTCTTAATTTTTCCGGTGTAAAAATAGCGTAAAAAAACCGCGATAATTTTCAGATTACATTTATAAAAATTACATAGTTTTAGTGTTGCCGTCTTGCGCTTAAATCAAGTTTATAATAAAAAAAATAATCGTAATTAAAATGCCTCAATGTTGTAGAACGTCTGGACATATAGATCAGGATCCTGTGATATTAAACCCTACCTCATCGGATACACGATTCGCGTTTCCCCTATCTTTTTTGGTGTGTAGCATGCCAAATCGAAATGCATTTTTTATTATTATTATTAATACACGGCCGAAGCCCAATCATTATGTTGTTAGTACTTTCAAAGTCTTTAAAATAAAGTTCAATTATTGATGGGTACAATTTTTATAATTTGGATATTTTTTATTACAACATCACTGTTTAAAGCAAATCAAGAAAACTAAAAAAAGGAATTAGGATAATCATTGAAATCACAGTTTAATAAAAAAAAATCATTCATAAAAAAACTCTAAGGCTACCACCGGCTGGCAGACCGAGGAATTCTTTAATAAGATGATCTATTCTGCAGTTATTCATTGGTTTTAGTCATGTATTCGATGATGTAAAATTTACCTACCGATAGGCTCTTTAAATCTGGCTACCCGGCAAAAGTCCCAGGCTGCTAGTCGGCAGACCTGTTTTTTTCTACTCTACGAATCGACCCCTATCATAACAAAACATTTCCATTCATGTATCTTATGATGTGGAACAGCTCATGTGTTGATCTTCTCGCATATGCGACTCATGTTTGGGGGCGGTGTCTGGAACGTCACGGTGAGATTCAAACGTACTGGACATTTGCACATTTGGACAGTTGACTAGGTTTGACACCGAGGACTTGTCAACAAACTGCCTTCTTATGGAGAGATCGATTTAGACGGTTACTGACGGTTTCATCTCTTCCTCGCAATCAATAAATGCTGGCGTCCCACAGCGATCGGTTCTGTCGCCGACATTGTTTTTGTTACACATCAATGACCTCTTGACATGTACACCAATTCATTGTTATGCGGATGACAGTACAGTGATCAGCTCAGATATGGGGGCTCCATCGAAACCAGAGTAAAGTAAGCCTCTCAGAAGATAAGTAAGGCGTACTGTACAGAGCCCGCAGATACTTTAATAGTACACATCTGCTGACTCTGTACAAATCGCAAGTGCATCTCTCTGTAGAATTTGGCAGCCGCTTCTGGTCAGGAGCCCCAAAATATCTGAAAAAAACCCTTGACTATGTGCAGAAATGGGCGGTCCGTTTGATAGATTCGCCTACCTTAGAACCGGATTGCAATCTTTGGAGCACAGATGTCAGGTGGGAATGCTGTCCTTGTTCTACCAGTATTTTAATGGAAGATGCTCTGAGGAACTAGCATCATTGATCCCTACGGCACCGATGCACACTCGAGAAGCACGCCAAATGCGCGTCCAACATTTACACACAGTTGAGATTTGTAACACGACAACGGGTCGCTTCTACAACTTGTTCTTGTGTTCAACAGCTCGGCCGTGGGATGATCTGCCGGCCTCTGTGTTTCCTTCCTCCTATAACACGGGTCTCTTCAAAACACAGGTTCACTCCTTATCCTCTAAAAGATCCTCCACACAGCATTCCCAAAGATAATATAAGCCTTGAAGGAAATTATTTCCCTCCGGGCCTTTTATGTGGAGTTATTGTAAAAAAATAAATAAAATATTTATATGGTTCTGAAAAATGATACCTATGACAATAATGACTTGATAATGCTGTAAGTACCCATCTACGCTTGGTAGGTACCTACACACACAGATAAGAAATTATACTATAGGAATAATGTTGGGATTCCAATTAGTTGTGTTGTATACATAAAATAAATTATTAAATTGATTAAATGAACTCACTGAAGATTATTGGTAGTGGTAGTGGTTTATTTATAAATTCTTCAATATTAGATTATCGATCACAGATTTTGCTATCTTATTAAACTAGATACAGTGATTATAATTATGTATTTTATTTGCACGATACTTGAACCGAGTAGAAGTTGGTTATAGCTAGTGGGAAATTATTCTCCTCAGGGCCTCCTATGATGAGTTACGGAAAAAAAAATTTGAAATAACACAACTAAATCACATAAAATTTGCTTGCGCACGCCGGGATTTGAACCCGCAACCTCCAGATTTGTAGCCAAGGATCATAACCACTCAACCACGGAGACCGTCACATTAAACGCCTTCACTGATTTTCAAACTGTGGAGAGTTACTGTGAAAAAAAAAACCAATGTAATCAGAAAATAACATATATATTACATGCATGCAAAATAAAACTACAATTTAAATATTCAAGAGTACCAGATTCACTTAGATGAACATTTTAGATATAATCACATGTAAAGTATGGTTGTATCTTGCCCGCCAATTACACTTTTACCTTTTGTGGCTCCAAAGATTTGTCATAAGATCTTCCTCTCAAAAGGTCCACAACCTTGTTTGATCAGTTTGTTCCCTGTTCATCACACAATATGTTAAATGTTTTTGTAGGTTGTTCAGTGGGTAATACCACCGTCTTGGATTGCCCGGCAGACTGTGATGACACTTGCTCCGGGGCACCCTACTCCGGCTGCCAGATGTTTTGCCGACTTAGAAAATGTGTATGTAAGCCCGGATACGTTAGGAATGCAACTGGAAATTGCATTCTAGAAGGAGACTGCTGTAAGAATTGTTACTTATCTATCACTTTTATTTGTGTAATTTTTGATATGTTTATTTTTTTATCACTGAAGACATTTTGTTCGTAAAAATTACACCCAATTTTTGCAGGTCTTAAAAAATGTTACTAATTTTCCCTAAAGATGGGCACTGTTTTGCCACAAGAATCCGGATCCTAGTCAAACACAGTTTTATAAAGTTTTTTTTTTTCTACAGATGTTTCTGCAGGTTTTCCCAAGCTCTTTGGACCCCCAATTACCTCGGGACCCCCACGCCCATCTTCCCCAGTTACACACCCCCCATCTCCTGTCCCATTTGTTCCTGGTTCACACACAGCTTCCAATATAACTCTGAATCAAAGTCAGTCTCCACCTCCAATTTCATTTCCTACCCCACCATCATTTTCATCTTCAAACCCAACTCAAAGCCCACCCCCATATCAGTATTCAGCCTCACCTCCATATCCAAGTTCAAACAATGATAACACACCCATCGAAACTTCAGACCCAAGCCAGTTTACAACTCTTACCCCATTTACTCTCCCACCTTCAAACTCATCTTCACAAACACATTCAAACCTATCTTCAAACCCACATGCAAACTCACTTTCATTACAGACTACAAACCCATCTCCAAACCCTCCTTCTAACCCACCTTCCCACTCACCTTTACTCCCCTCCTCAAACCCGTCTTCAAACCCAGCTTCAAATAAGACTTCAAACCCGCCTATCGACAAAAATCCCACAGATGAATTTTATGAATCAGAAAAAGGTACGAAGTATGTTTATAAAATGAATGAACTACAAATTCGACGATCAATAATATTATAAGCCTGATGTTCGATTACTGTAAGGACAAAGATTTTGGAATACAGTGAAACTTGCTAAGAAGTTTTCATGCTTACGAGGAATATACAGGCCGAAATCATTGCTACAAGCTGTCTGTCTTATGTCACCACGAATATAGGTAAAAAGGAGGAAATTCACTTGGCAAGCGTCTAGAAATATTTATTCTGAGCGCAAAAAGCGGTTTTCATTTATTTTGGGAAGAATTATGTAAGATAGAAAAAGAAACAATTAAGGGAATCTTTCACAAATAATCTTAGCTATAAAGTAGTTTTTCAAAACTTGTTTCTTACATGCGTTCATAATTTTCTAATGAAAATATATGTTATTTAGTAATTTACGCTTTAATTTTTTACAAAGTAGTTAATAATTTTATTTTAATTCTTATCAAGGGAATTCCTCGGAAAAAGTATAATTTATACAAAGCACATTTTTTGTTTTTCATAATGTAAACCGATTCTTAGTTAATTGAAATAGTGATTTCACTGATAGCTTCCCCTTAAGAAGTTTGCTTTTGTCGGTCCCTCGAAGACTGAATCTGAAAATGGCCCAATTTATCCCACATATAAGGTTTTCCCACGTAAGAAGTTTTTTTCCGGTGCCTTGGAAAACTTCTTATTCATTGATGCCATATAAGCTCAAAACAAACTTTTGTTAAAAAATCATAGATGCATGATTATGACAATACGATAACAACTTAACGTACTTAATAGAGGAGAAACTAATGAATGAACAGATTACTTACCCCGACTGCAATGTTAAGCGTGTCGATCTGAATGCAGTTTTATTAAGAAATTTGTTGAATGAAATTTGTTTTATTACATGTGTGAATTTCAATTAAAAAAGAAGTCAAAATACCAATAAAATTTCAAATAAATACTGAATACCCTAGAAATATGGGTCCAACAGTGAGTAATGGGGATATCTGTTTAGTATTTATAAAGTTCTACCTTTATTAGTGTGTATTTTTTATAGGAATGGGGTGCGAGGGAGACCTCAACGCAGTGAGTAAGCCCTGCGGAGACCCATGCCCCCTGTCCTGTGACACCTTTGAAGAGCCCAAACCGCAGCCCTGCCCCTCCATATGCATCGTCAATGGGTGCGCCTGTAAGCCTGGCTTCGTGATAAACGAATATGGAAAATGCATTTCCTCCGAAGATTGTACTTAGAAAATAAGGATTAGTTATTTTTGTCATAGAAACCTTAACAGTTATTTATACTAGTGACCAAATTCTTGTAAAAATCTAAAATTCAATTAAACATATGAACTATTCTCCATGTTGATTACCATGTTTTAGTAATTTACTTTATATTTGATAAATATCAATAAATAGATTATAATGAACATGTTTACATTATTTCTCGACTACCTCGGAGAGCTCTCTGAATCAATTACTATAAACGCAAGAAAATAATAATACTAGGGTATTTTTACCCCCTAAAACGAGCAAAGCAAATTATGGAGCATACCGGGAAGTCCAGAATTGTAAAACCATATGCAGATTCACTCGTTAAAATCAGTTTTGTGTTTTGAATGCAACATAAATTTCGAGTTAAAGACTCATCTGCTGTATAAATGTGTGTGGGTAGTGTATAAGTGTGTGTGTATGTGTGAATATGTTTGTAGATGTGAGAAGTGGTGATCTACATATTATAGAAGTGATGCCATATGTATGAGCAGTTTATATAATTGTCAAGATGCTCCTTTTGAATGTGGCCAGTGAACCGAAAAAATATCAATGTTAGAGTTGTTTAGGTAAATATTATTGAATTAATGAAGAGCATAGTTAATCGGTGAATTAACAACTGCATTTGTTTTGTAACTATGCATGTGGAATAATGTTGTATAGCTGGTACGTCTCAAGGTATGTTTAAATTAATTAGCGACCGAAGCTCGGAATAGTCAATACTATTATTTAGAATTCTATGAAGAAATGTTAAAATCAGCTACTGTTTACCTTTGTTGCAAAGATTGAAAAGTACATTGAAAGTTATTGTTGAATTTGTGGATGAGATGTTTTAATTGGGTCTAAAACCTAACTCTTTCCACTTTCTATTTATATTCTTACTGAAAAATAATTTCCAAAATTTACAAATCGTGTTTTAGTCATTTCTGATTCCTCTGAAAACATTTGAGATGATAGTAATATGTGGAGCGTAAAATTAAAATGTTATTGTTATGAATTATTAGTGAAATCATGTTTGTTTACATTTTTATGTCACCTATCTCTAAATAAAGGATTATTGTATTTTTCCCCAATTTTATAGAACATAAACAAACCTAAATGAATTTGTTATATTTTTAATTAAGTACTCGCAATTCCGTCTTTACTCTAAGGGGACGCAGGGCTCGAGCCCAGGATAATATGTCATATTTGAGGATATTTTGAAAATGCTACACATTGAGACACAGGGCTCAGAATATAATATGTTAAATTTTCCCCGCCCACAGGGGCCCCCGGCTCAAATCTCCAAATCACGATTCAGTGGCATAGCACTGTCTTGCGCGAACCCCTTCAATTATAGAAACATTATTTTCTGGTTTTTCTGTAGGTTTTTGGCTTACAAAGAAGACCCCCAAACTCAGTGTGCCCATGTGCCTCTACATGGCTTAAGATGGCCCAGAGTCCTCGTCATATTTTTGTGGGTTCCGGAACCTTTTTTCTATAATGAACAATGTTTTTTATTTGTTTAATACTGGTGTAAGTAAATAATCTTTGATCGAAAGAATCACAAAAAAAATTATCTTGAAAATAATTATTTTGAGGCCTCAACATGGATTATATGTTTCTGCTGTATTATAGGTCTAATTCGACCTTGAGTATAATTATAATAATGTTGGTGTTATGTTTAGTATGAAAACAAATAAACACCCTCTGCTTGATTGTGTACAATACATGATGGTCACATTTTTGTGAGCAATATCTGTAAAATTCGTCAATATTTATTTATTGTACATAAATTCCCAGAGACACAGGTAACTGTTTTTGATATATTATTGTTATTTTTTTGTATGTTATGAATCTTGTAGAAGTGTATTAGGTAAGTGAGAAAATTCAATTATTAATGTATAGCGTACTCAAATATTACTGTATTGTGAAGAATGTTGGTAGTTCAACAATTATCTCCATGCATATTTATTTACTCTTAATAAAAAAAATCATAAATATTATTTACAATATACATATTTATTATACATAGTAATAAAATATATATAGAGATTCCTTCTCGTACTATGTTGATCAGATGCAATGGTATGCCAGTTTTTTGTTGATCCGTTTGCATTTGTTGATCCACCCACATTTTTTGATCTGTTACCAAAGGTGGCATACATAAGTTGATTCAAAGGATTAACTTTCATCATCGAGGTTTTGTTGTAAGCCACGCCCACTTTTCATCACATGCTTATTTTACACTTTTTCCCTTTGTTGATCCGATTTGAATGAACCAATCGGAGCGATTTGTTTATCAAAGTCGTACATCTGGTTCTTCACTGTGCCCTTTTGTTGATCCGGTTTAAATGAACGAATCAGGGTGCTTTGCTCTTCAATGTCGTATCTTGTCGGTTCTTGATTGTGCCCTTTGTTGATTCGATTTAGGATGCCATAGTTTCACTGGCTCCAAAATATTTTTTTTATGTTAACTCCACACAGGAGGCCCCCGAGGACAATAATTTCCCTCACGGCCTATGTTATCTTTGGGGATGCTGTGTGGAGGGTATTTTTTAGGAAAGGGAGGAGAGGAAGTTCTGAGTAGGAAAAATGTATGAGGGGTGGGTAGGAATGTGGGGATCAGTTCGTCCAGGAGTGATGGACTTATGAATCCATCCCTCCCACTGCAGTAAACAGGGCGTAAGAGCAATTCCAGAGAATATTACAATTATAAAAGGCAAATGCCATTGCACTCTGGAAACTTTTTTTCTATAAAAAACAAAAAAAAACAGCGTTTCAAGTTTTCATTTCTGAATAGAGGTCTTTCACTAGGGCGATGCTGAGAGTATCTACTAATCTGGTAGGTACCACAGTATCAGTGTACATCATTTCATATTAATTACATACATTTTATTTCAATTTTATTTTTTGAAACTTATTGAAGTTTGTAAACCTCATTGTAATATTTAATCATTGAAGAAGATAATATTAACACATCCCAAATGAACCACGAAACCGAAAAACAACAGAAATTAAAAAGATTTCAGTCGCATCTGGGACTCGAACCCAGGACCTCTACCTATCCAGGGTAACCGCTTAACCAACTTAGCTAATGAGACCAGTTCAATTTACGCCATTTACACCGATATCATACTTCAAGTTCAAGATTTGTTAATATTATCCTCCATTTTTATAATATATATTATTGGCTGCTATCCTTATGATGGTCTCATTAGCTAAGTTGGTTAAGCGGTTACCCCGGATAGGTAGGGGTCCTGGGTTCGAGTCCCAGATGCGACTGAAATCTTTTTAATTTCTATTGTTTTTTCGGTTTCGTGGTACATTTGGGATGTGTTAATATTATCTTCTTCAATGATTACATTTTATTTGTTCATACCGGAATTTTAACTTGAACCCGCTGAAGTCAAAGCCGAGGATCTTTACCGCTCAACCGCGTGGTTCGTCAAAGGAATGGCACGTTATCTTGCCATTGCGTGTGGGAGAGCTTCCTATGCGATATGTACGTAAACAATGTTTGGTCGCTTAGCAATTGTCGGAAAGTTCACCAAGAGCAGTAGAATGGTTTAAAAACGATATTTTAGCGTTTTAGTAACTCTACGAACGAAATTTACATCAGTGTCACCTTATATTTTACATAATCGTGTTATTTAGCAAAAGAATCACCTCCGACCGTAATGACTTGTAACTTGTACAGCTTGGGAAAATAAATAATGCGTCTGGCCCTTAGTATACAGCACAGCTTTGCCAAAGTTATTCGGAAATCCAGAACGGTGATTTGTATTTTTTTCTGGTTGACCCCGCCTTCTACCAAAATCGGTTTCTGCGCATCAGCCATCTGGCGCATTTTCTTGTTTGTCAAGCTTTGCGCGCGGTGCATTTTTTACCGGCGGCGCGTGCCGACTTGAGATGCTCTTTCAGTCTTTTCGTAATAAAGAGGCCAAATTATAGTATACTGATTATGGTAAAACCGATGAAATTGCTTTTTCTAATTGTTCGAGAACGACTTGTGCAGTCATGTAGGGATTTTGCAGTAATATTTGGAGATCCATACCCGGCGAGCGCTTGTAATCGACCGAAGCCCGTGTTATCCAATGTAGCCAATTGGCCTTATTTATTTTGCCCATATTTCGAACGCCGATGTTTACTCCATCTATATACCTCAGTGGTTATTAGTGGCTATAGTGTTATTTTTCTATTAGGTACATGGTTAGTAAATAATTATAGTCTTAATTATTTAGAAACTAATACAATGTTTGCAGTACGAAAAAATACGCACCTAGCGCAGGAGAAAGTACCTAGGTATTTTGTTTGATTCATGAAAAACATTGCAATAATTGTAAGCAGGTAAGTAAACCAATGAAGTGTCGTGACTTTTTCCTTGTTCGAAGTAGCGGATTTGAAGATTTTAATTTTTATGCATCATATCTAATTAGATTAATAATTCAATTGTTTACAATTTACCAGTTTTACAATCTTGCCTCGCCCAATTTTCAACATCCTTTTTAGAAAACTGAACAATTCAAAATGTGAAACAAACAATCTGGGATCTTGTTTTGTTTTTAACAGTTACATTGATATATCATTGCTCCATAGATACCATTAAAAGACTTTGCGAGATGAAAGTGGTTGCCTTGCCCTAGAAATTCTGAACCAAAACCGCTGTGCAAATCTAGGGTTTATACTGCTACAGAATAAGACAAACCAATTTTATCTTTTATGGATTAAAAAACAAGGTTAGGTGCTGTATTTTCCGTGCGATGGACTTGTAAATATTTCTCACGTTTGTCGTATAGTTAGTTATTGAATAAGTATTGCAAAAAATCCAACTTCCTGCTATTTTACATTGCAAAATGATGCATACCGAATTACGCATGAATTACCTATGCTTGGTCCCAAGATACCGCAACTCAAAATGTGTCAATTGCAACTGTGATAATGTCGACCCATTGCGATTAAATGTGCGCCATTATTTGTCAACGGACGTGTTTCGATGACCGACAATGGTTAGAATATATTTTGCCTGCAACCCTTTATCCGCAACAATGGCGAATGAAGAAATGGGGATATACAGTTACGAAGCCACACGCATTGCACCTGGCGTTTTATTTTCCAACCACCCTTTTCCTTGTTCCGCATCTATTTTGTTTGGTTTTCCTGTATTCCTCTATAATGTGAGCACCGGGCAGTGTCCCTTCCCACAGGGGCTGTGAAGTGGTTACCTAAAGGCTAAACGGAGGTTGGGGAGGTAAGCACTGAATACAATGGGGTAACTGTTATTGATGAATAGCTATATTATTGAAATGTGTTGGAAGGAACTAGGAATAATAATAATAATTTTTATTTTATTGGATGGCCATGATAACATTAAGATTGATTTGCTTACGAAGAAAATAGCTTTTTTTAAAATTATTTTTTATTTATTTAAAAACATCATTTGAACATCGGTAAGAATAAATTACCTCCAATTCTATTTAAAAAGCACTAGCTGATGTGTACCCAGCCTTGCTCGGGATTTTTTTTTAATAAAGTTATGATGTTGTGAATTCTTACTTATCATTTGGGTGCCTTAATTGATCTACTATTTCTAAACAAACATTCATTTGGAAAAAAAATCAGTTCTTAAGTAGCTACCACCTACTCGTGTGTTCAATTTTGAATACTTTAAAAATTGTATACTTTAAAAAAAAAAATATTTGACGCTTTGCAAGAAAAATGATTACACGGAAAGACGATTTTTAAAATATCTGAAATGTGTGTAACCAAATTCCCATTTATTTGATGTTAAATCAAAATAAAACCAAATCTAATTTACGGATTAAAATTATAATACAGAAAATAATTGAATTATGTTATTTTGGATTGTTTCAACGAACTGTCAAACTCGTATGTGAAAAAAATTGGATGTGTAGAACAAATTTCAAAGACAAATTGAGTAGCTTCGTGGGGCCATAGTAATGAAAAAAAATTGTTCCACTTTTTAAATGTCTAAATTTTATTTCCAAACTATATCTATTTGAATAACGTCGGTGGAAATAAAGTAGATTATTATTAAAACAAACAAAAAAATTATGCAAGATTTAAATTACATCGTTTCCTTGAATATTTAAAAAAACTTTATTTTTGTTTCCCTGGAAGTAAAAAAAATATATTACGGTAAAAATAGTATGAAAAACATCAGTAGGAAGTTAAAGGGATATTTTTTGATAGATTCTAATTACATCGGTGGTTAAATAGGTACCTACTAGAAGCAAATAAAAAATAGTTTTAACATAGGTATAGCTTGACACACTTAACTTTTAACGTAGATTTGCGATAGCAAAAAATCAATTGATTTTGATTAATAATTCGCTCATTCGTTAGCCCCTCTTTAGATGGGGTGCAAAAAATGATTAAACTGTACAAGCTGTAGGTATTATAACTTCCGGACAAAAAGCGCCAAATAATGAAGTGATACCCAACAATAATCATTATTTTAAAGGTCAAAGGAAATTTTTAAACATTTCGATGTTCCAAAAAATCTTTGCCAAAAATGTTCTAGTTCATCATCTTAAAAATGACAAATTGGCTAGACCATAATCATAATACCCGAACAAAGCAACTAGACAAGCTAAATGTACCTAAGTGTAATATTGCTTTTGGATAAAGAAGCTCCGAATTTTTAGCGGTAAAATTATACAACAAACTCCCACATAGTATCAAACAAAGTAATTCAATCAATGATTGCATTAAGTCTAGGGAATTATCAGAAAAAGAACTGATTAGTATTCTTAAAACAACGTCATAGAAATAGTTGGAAATACCCTACCCAAACCTTAAAGTTGAAATATAGAAGTCGCTGAAACCCCTTTATTCAAAACCTAGTTCGTCTCAGCACAGGATCTCCTAGTGAGGAGGACTATGAAAAAAATCTTTAATATATATCTATTTTTTATACTTATACCTTACCTTAAATGTCAAAATTATATAGAAATTAATATAAAAAAAAAAAAACACTTTTATTGCCTATTGTAGTTACCTACCGGTACCCACTTACCAGCCACCTGACAGGAGATTATTCAAAACATTCTATTGGCAAAAACATATGAACAAGTAACAAGAAAATCAACCAGATTATAAAAAGCTAAAAACGCCCTGAAAAATTGATTCTTTTCTCGTGTCCCGATAGTGTAACATCATAACTAACTTCTCCTCGCTTCTAGTATCTTGCAAATAAAATACATAATTATAATAATTATTATTGGATTACTTGTATAGCGCCGTTTTTGTGAAAAATCACCTCAGGGGCGCTGTAATCACTGTATCCATTAATTGTTTTTATTTTTAATTCATAGAACTCCATTTTTTTAATGTAATGTAAATTAGATGTAATAAAAACAGAACTTAAGTTCTGCAAGCATTTTTAATTTTTATAATTGTGACAATTGTTTCGGCGTTCAAGGGCGGGAATACGGGGAAACAGATTATAAATGTAAAAAAATCTCACAGAATAGAGAATTTTAATTATTTTCTAACTAAATCGGTTTTACCGATGATAAACAATTATTAAAAAAAAACTGTTCAAGTTAGAATTGGGTGGGAGTAAATAAAATCATATAAATAAGTCGTCACACTGTATCCAATTTAATAAGAAAGCAAGATCTGCGATATTGAAGAATTGATAAATAAGCCACTACCACTACCAATAATCTTCGGTGAGTTCATTTAATCAATTTAATCATTTGTTTCATGTCTAAAACAGAACTAATTGGAATCCCAACATCATTCCTATAGTATAATTTCTTATCTGTGTGTGTAGGTACCTACCAAGAGTAGATGAGTACTTAGTGCATTATCAAGTCATTATTGTCATATTCCCTTACTCCCGTTATCATATTTATTAATTTTCAGAACCATACTAATATTTTAATTAGGGAAAGATACGATTTCTGAAAGTAGGTACATATGTTTTTGTACAAATTATATTATTTAATTATGTAGATCCGAAGATAATACAATTCTGATGTAACGTATTACTTATTATATTATTGACTCTTTTTTTTACCTACCTATTATTATTTACATAATTTTATTTACTAATTATTATTTACTTATTAATATTAACTTATTTTTATTAATTTATTATTAATTACTTATTACTGATTATTATTTACTTATTATTATTTACCTATTATTATTTACTCACAACTTCTTGTTAACAAAAATATGGTCACCCTATATTGTGGCTAATTGGAGCACAGATGATTGATGATAGTTATTTGGGTTACAGTGAAATTATTATTATTGTAATCTATAAATTTACGACCCAACTTAAAGATTTACTGTAGGTTTTATAGTTGTTTACAGTTTGAATAAGTTTGGCGTTATTTAAAAAAAATATATATATTGTTTCACAAAAATTGTAAAGCCGCTCATTTCAACACAGGCTGTCCAGTGAGACGAGTAGGAAGTAGTCGGGAGCGTCGGAGGACGACATGGCCGGACATGGCGATATCAAGGCGTTCACGTCACTGGGGCCCAAAACTACAATCTGTTAAATTGAAATTTTTTGACCCCTTAGCTTGAAAGCTGGCAATGCCCCTGAAGGTATTCCAATACTTGTTTCAAAATAATGATAAATTGATAAAAAAATATGCTAACGAGAACTAACGTATGAGAAGATGAATAAATATGGGTGAAGTAAGTATGTGCCAGAACGGAGGTGTGCGGCATCCTAACCTCTCTTACTACTTTCTGAGTAATGGCATGATGGTTATTTAGTTTACCAAGTATGTTTTCGAAAAAGGTAAATGTTTGGGTTATTAAGCTCTTAAAAAATCTTAAATAATATATTTATAAAAAACAATTTAATCTTATGGTAAATATTATTAACTGATGTGCACCCGGCCTTGCTCGGGATTTTTTTGGGAATAAAGTTATGAAGTTGCGAATTCTTGCTTGTCGTTTGGGTGACATAATTGCTTTGATAATGAAAGAAATGCCTTGTGACGACTATTACTATCTCTAAACAAGGAAACAATGAAACATTAGTTTGAAATTTTTATTTCAATACAAAAATTATTTTTTTCAAAACATGTATATAAATAAAAAACGTTTTTAAGTAGGTACCTACTGGCGTTTTCCATTTTGAAAATATTCTACCCAAGCAAACCTTCTTCTTTTGTATATGTAATCTGTGGCTAACCAGAGTGGTATATCTACGGGCTAAACTCAATACAACGTGGTGGATTCAATGTTTTTCATACTAATTTTAAAACGTTATAGCAACAGTTTTACACATTGGATTTCATTGAAACCACTCTTTAAACCTTTCCGGAACTAATAAGAACAAATTGTGCTATTTCCAGCGAAACCGGTCTAGTAATTATCGAAAAAATCTAGGACAGACAGAAAAACATTTCATTTTTATGTATGGTATAGAGAAAAAGCAGAATATTCGTCCAATTAAAACACTTATTCTTGTTGACTTATTAATTCAAATTATTAATTTTTTTAACTTTTTGCCAAATTGTTTGGTTCTTATTTGTCAAAAATGTGCAAAGGGGAAAGTAATCGAAGAACACTACTCCTTTCTTCTGAGACACGCAAAATGAATTTGCTAAACGATGTACATAGTTACATAAAATAGGGCTTTGCTCTCAGATTATGTAATATACGAGTATATTCTGTGATTTGAGGTTAGGGATATATTATGAAAATAATTTAGAAACTTGGGTATAGAATTGGAAATCATTATTGAAAAGATGCCCCACTTCAAAATTATGTAGCCAATATTTTTAAAGTGTTTTCTAAATAGAGATCCTTTTCAAATTCAAGAAATTACACATCTGTTACATTTCCGCTACTTGTGTGAACCAGTCAAATCTTCACACGCAAACTCGTCCCATTTCCCCAAAAACTTTATTCCCAGAGAAATAGTCTAAGATAAAATAATAATAATATTGAACAGTGATCGAACAACCCGCAACACTCCATTTTCCCACACAAGACGGTAACCCAGAAAGCTTTCGCAACAATCGATAACACAGGGCTGGATATATTCATGCCATTCATAATGGAGACGAAAAATAACTTGTAACAATATGCCGATGACCATTGAATAGAATAAACCCGTCTACTTAAAACGGGCAAGAAAAAATACCTGTTGCTCGGCTTCTCCCACGATATTAACCAAATAACAGCAGCTTCTTGGATGATATTTCGGCAATTTTAGAAATGTTTTTGATAAGGTTTTAGCTATTTTAAAAGTGATTTGAAGTAAGAGATTGGTTGTGTGATTTTACTTGATAGTTCCAGCCTTCTTTCACGTACACACATTTTTTTCAAGGTCTTTATAAAAACGTGTGAAAGTGATGGTTATAATATTTTTAATTTATTAGATAGGTAACTACGTTCTTTTTAATGAAAATTGCTTGCATTTCAGATAGGAACCAAATTGATAAGAGAGGTTAAAAAAACACATGTGTTATTATTTCCATTTATATTTAAATAAAGGTTAAAAAAAAAATCTGTAAACTGTTTTAGTGAAATAAATCTAATAATGAGAAAATATTATAATAATATATGATGTAAAGGTGACAAGTAAAAATTAATGAATAACCATAACGGTTTATGATTTATCTTTCAAAATACTTGATGATTATTTCAACCAAAAAAAAAAAAATATATAAATAAAAATGCAAAAAATATTTCCGGTACCGGGAATCGAACCCGAGCCTCCTGGGTGAGAGCCAGGTATCCTAGCCACTAGACCATACCGGACGATAACACAGTTGCCAAAATATAGTTTAAGAGAGAGTGAATCCTATTTTGGTGTTCAGTTCAGATAGTTACTTGCGTACTTTTCTTTGTCATGTTTTTGTATTTTTAGACTGATTGGTACGCGATACGCAAACCAAACTTTTTATAATATCAAGTTATTTATTCACATAGCACTCTCCTTAGGGTGAATTGCCATATACAAAAAAAAAAAGTTATTTATTTTACCCCTTAGGTAGGTACCAACATATTTAAAAAAATATTTTATTAGAACGGTTTTATTAAATACATACATATTTTAAAACACGATCTTATTTATTTTTATCTATAAAATATTTTTTATATTTTATTTTACATATATCTTATTTCTAAAACTTATTACATACATAATTTTTACATAATACTTTTTTAGTTTAATTTATATAGATAATCTTCAATTAGTTAGATTTAATACATATATTAGATATATGTATATATCCCATAAACAAGATGTATATAATAAAATTAAATAAATCTGTACATATCTAATTAAATTTTAAGTACTTCAAGATATTCTATACAAATTAAACTAAAAAAATTATTGCTTTATTTCATCGGGAACTGGGCTATACAGTGAACAATTTTGTGTTTGTGATTTGTTTTTTTTTTTAGTCTAATAATATATTCTTTCTGTCTTATATTGTATGTGTGGAAATCTTTTTTGTATTGTAGATTGTCTCTAAAGTAAGGTGATAGTTAATAAAATTGTTAAAGACATTATAAATAAACATTAAAACGTTGTAGAAATTTCTTTGATTAATATTCATTATATATAATTCTTTGAGCATTTTTTGTATTGTTTTACATTTATTACACTTAAAAAATTGTCTCATTGCTTTATTCTGAATTATTTTCTGTGTATGTGTTTTTTTTAGCTACATGCATTACTTATAGAAAATACTAGAACAAGTATATATGCGGTGCAACAATCTATATATTGACCCCTTGGAATAACAGGGTTCCATCTGTCACAAATCAATTATGGCACCCTAATGACAAGCAAGAATTCACAACTTCATAACATTATTTAAAAAAAAATCCCGAGTAAAGCCGGGTACACATCAGCTAGTTGTTTTATAAATTATTAAACTTTTTTTTTCTAATTCTTCCCTTTTAGCCATTTTTTTGCAATAAAATCGGCGTTTCTTTCATTCTTATTGGATTCATACGCGCCGGGTTAGCGTTGGTATAGTTAAGCCGGTCAGTTTAACCATACCGACGCCGTGGTAACAATTCAAGTTTTTCACTATTCTGACCTTACGCACCGCGTAATATTTACACCTAGATTATAAACAAGGGGCTAGAATATAGGTGTCATAGAGTAAGTATTAAGAACTCTGTGCACTTACAGGCTGTCAACAGTGTCAACCAATAGAAGACAAAGAAGGAGGGCGCTGTGATCGTTTTAATGGTTTTGAATAGTAACACAAATATGGTTGAATGGAAAAAAAATACTTTTAGAAGGCACTCTAGTCCTGGTGAATATTTTTCACATTTTCGAGATAATTGCACGCAATTGTGTTCTTGAAATACAACATCGAACAACAATAGCAGTGATATATCGATAATTACACACATTAAATAAGCCAAATATTACATGTAAAATCCAAACTATTAAAAACAAAAACTATATGGATATAGCGCACTTGGCAATAAAAAAAATTACGATCTTGGTATGCACTTCTTGCTTCATTCACATTCGTAAGTCGTCTCACACATTTTATTCTGTTATTCCGACTTCTGACATGGCCGGACTCAAGTATTTGATTCACTTGATCGTGTCATGTCTTCCTCGGGCGTCCCCGACTTCTTCTTCCATTCTCATTCGCGTCAAATATTCTCCTTACACTCCTTTCTTCGTTCATTCGCTCTACATGTCCAACCCATCTAACCGTCCCTTTTTTATGATGACGATGTAAGCGTAATGAGTAAGATTGCGTTGACAGCTGGTAGATACAAAAATTCAAACGTTAAAAATCAATTTACGTGTGAAATTTAATGCAAATTACTAGTTCCCGTGATTTTATTGAAAGTATGGTCTGATGAGATTAGGTGGTCCGCGAGCTCAGAAAAAACCAGTACCATTTAAACAACGCAAGTGTTTTTTAACTCTAATGTTAACATTACGTGCTGTTTTTCCTATGTAAAAAGTAGGACAATCACTGCATGTAAGTTTATAAATGCCAGAGTGACTTAAATTATCATCTTTGTCCTTGGTATTGATTAAAATTTTTCCGAGATTATTATTCGTGTAGAAGGTCGGTTTGATATCTGAAGTTATTATTTACTGGAATACTATTTGTTTTAATTTCTTATTGAGGATATTATAATTTAAGTCCTAGTTGTATCCATTATTTAACGCTATTTGTTTAATTAAAGATAATTCATTTGTGAATTTAATATTAGAAATTTTTTGTTTTTTATTTATAAAAGAAAAAACAATGCAAAAATTCACGACAAACTACTTTTTGTAGTTTATCTAACGGGAGCTTGTTTTTCAAAACTCTAAATTTGCAGATAAGGTTACAAAGAAATATATATAAAATAAAAACATAAATATTTCTCAAAAATATTTCTATACAAATATGTAAAAAAAAAAATAAAAACATTAACGACAGCAATAAATCGTACATAAAATAATATTTCCTTATTATTTAATACAAAAGATGTGCCTACCCAAGTAACTGAACCATAACAATAAATTAAATGTTTAAAAAAATACGGTTTCGGTAAAAATGTAAATGTCATCAGAAATCAGAAAGGTTTTTATGTTGTACTGAAATATATTTGCTTAATAAATGGTACTGAAACTAGTCTGTGTATCATTGAGTGATAAGCCGAATGCTTGTGAGATTAGAATAGGGTGATTAGATGTGTTGTGGGTAGTTATGTCCGTGTAGTTTGGTTTACGGTATATATTGATGTCGATTCTATTTATTTATGTATTCTTAAATTTAAATATAAAAACAAAAAAATTAGCCACTCATCTCACTAGGACAGTCCTGTGTTGAGATGAGCGGCTTTACAATTTAATAATAATCACTAAATACTAATAAGTAAATAATAACACATGAATAAATATTAATAAGTAAGTAATAGTTAATAAATAATAATAATAAAAATAAGTAAATAATAATCAGTAAATAGTAATAAGCATATAATAATACACATTAAATATTAAGTAAATAGTAATAAGTACATAATAATAAAAATAGGTAAATAATAATACTTAAATAGAATTATGTAAACAGTAGTAAGTAAATAATAATATGCAGGTACAAACATAAAATTATAGGTAAATAGTAATGAGTAAGCAGTAATAAGTAAGTAATAAGAAGTAAATAGTAAAAAAAATTCACTTGTAGCAAACACTTTGTGGGTATACATAATTATAAATTAAAATAAAATAACTTAGTTTGAATACCACTTTTTATTTTTATATGTTAACCAACCGGTTTCAGTTCAGCCCGAACCTTCATCAGGGTTATACAAAAACATATTAAATCAATTATAGACTGTTATTCATGAAATCAATTACTCAGTAATTTAACCTCTTTTAAAAAGTGCACGGATTGATACGTGTGTTTCTATTTATTTTACACCTCATAAGAGCGCCCCTGGCTGTATGCTGTAAAGGCAGGGGAACTATATCATCACCCGGCTGGGCAGCGTTGTGAGGCGGGTCAAGGTAGGGGCTGTAGGAAGGGATTTATTAATGCGAGTCTTGAAGAGGCTTTCTCCAGGCTCCATTGAAATACTTGTGGAACAGACTCAGTATATTTACATTGCGTCTGTGCATTAGAGATGATAACCGGTCTGTTGGCAACGGGTTGTCAAGCAGACGGATCGCCCTCCTTTGCAGAGAATCATGCAAGTTTATCAGATATTTTGGTGCTACAGCCTAGAGGTTTTTTTTTATAAGAATACCCCACAAGAGTCCCATCTGCTCCCAATCGTCTGGAGCCAGTGATACTATGGCATCCCTAATTGGGGAATGTTGTGAGGCTGAAGATTTTGGGAGGGAAAGGAGAAGGGGATGATGAAGGTGGGGAAATACCTGGCTATTCAGATCTGGTCACCAAACACGGCTAAAAGCCATTTCAAGCAACGTTTCAATTCTGAATGGTGGTCTTTCATCAGGACTAAACTGTGAGTGTCTTCCACTCTGGAAAAATTGGTGGCTCCAAAATTCAATTGTAGGACGTACTTGAGATTTGTACAGCGACAGCAGCTGGTCACTAATGAAGAATCTGCTAGCCTTATGTACAAGACGCCCAGTTTTTTTTAAAAATGTTTTTCTAATGTATTTAAATTTACTAAGCACCAGTGGCGTGCACTATTCTACTACTAAAGGTAAGCCGTTTTTTCAAGATATGATTTGTGCATTGAATATTTAAAATATTATGGAAAATGATATAAAACGGTTATTTTATTATCATTTTCCACTGATTGTTTTGGTAAACTGTGATTTTTTAAGTGTCTTTTGTGTTAAGTTTTTCTTAGGGTAGGCACAGTTTTTCAGCCTTTATGGACTGCACGCCACTGCTAAGCACATTCAAACTTCATATATAGCCGGCTTTACGAAATTGTTAATTAGAAATTTTACCGATCCATGGCGTCAATCACCCAGTCTGCAGTTCTCTTCAAATCATCAGCCCATCTCATCTGTGGGCGACCTCTATTTCTCTTTCCCAACCAAATACTCTCCCACTACTCTAAATGAACACATACAAAACCGCGAAGGTGACTGACTACGAGAAACGCGCAGGACAAAAAAAAGCAGAAGTGGGTTTACTGACGTCAGAATGAATAGACTTGCCTTAACGCACAATTTGGATGGCTGGAGGCAAAGGTCACGTGACACCCATTTTGGCATCAGCCTAGTTCACTGCCATCCACGTTCGTTTCGCTTGAATGTTTTACAATTATATTGTATAAAATAGTCATACTAATTACTCTAACAAAATATTCCGTTTTTGTAAACAAGTCGAGCCTTTTTACTTATTTGCCTAGATTGCCCCTCGCCTCCCTTATATTGGTTTATTTCCCTTGCCTATTAGGGCATCTCTGTGTATTATTTGCTCTGTAGGTGGGTTATAGGTATAACGAGATAGGGATTAACCTCCATGTAGATATTTTTTAATTTTGATCTCAGTGTAACGGAATTCTCATTTGTTGTGTTTCTAGATTGCAGGCTACGGACAGCAGGTAGGGGAAGGGATATCCATTTTACGTGTCCAAAAATTTGCATGCCATGCCGCCTGGAATCCGCCCGACCCCATTTACATCCCTGTACCAACAACCCTTCAGGAAATTCCGAAAATTCAGAAAGGCTTGGGGCCATAAATCTTCAGGGATAACGGAAGGTCGTCAACACGTAATGGCGTCTGTGCACGTTGACGAACGTCCTGGCCGAACGGGTCATTATCGATAGTCCATCCCTTACAGATGTGTGTTGATTTGTTGGGAGAGAAGGGGATGAAAGGTGTTCGGACTCGGCGTTCGCTCGCTCACGAAGTAACAGATTTTGCATAAAAGACAGCGCATTCCCAATATTCAAATGCGCAACTTTTCCTAAGCCGTTAGATGTTTTTGCAGAGGTTGCCAACTAAAAAAAACAGTGCATTTTTTATGCCGGGCGCTTGGTGAGCTCAGCTAAGCATGAAAATACCTAAGGGTAGGAGAGACAGAAGGTTACTAGAGTGGGGTGAAAAAAATAATGTGAATGAAGCAAGGAGGTCGTGGCGAGACAGATTTGTGTTGCGGTCTATCCCCTCTGCCTTCTACCGATAAACGGATTGATAAGTTAGAAATAACTATAAATATTTGTAAATCTAAATAATTGTCATAGAAAATTTCAGTTAAACCTCGGTTAAATTTTTTTTTAAATTTGTTCTCCATTCGAAAAAAAACAGCATCAATATTTAAAATAAATACCAACTATTCTTAAGCCATTTACCCTTTAATGAATATAATATTAATAACTAGTAAGAATAAAATGGTAACTGCAATATCATGCAGTATTTTCTAATATTGTGTCCTGTGCGTGCAAAATCATATCTTCCAATGTTAAAAGTTCATAATTTAACATGTTAACTGGAGTAACCTGCCAGGTAAGATGTTTGTATGTCTGTTTGCAAAAAAACGGAGTTGTGTAAATCTATAAATCATCCAATAATTATTACTTCAGTGCGTCTGTTTATAAAACGGTAAAAATGTAATTTTTCTATCCTCGGGCGACTATAATGATGTACATGGATGCTATTAAACGTTATCTGTATATTTTGAAAGTAAGGTAAAATTTAGTATTTTTGAATTTTTTTATAACCCTTAGGCGCTATGCGCAAACTGAAGATCCAATATACGATTATTTTTAATATATTTATTTAATTTCTTCAAAAGATTGGTATTCACTTTTTTGCGTCATTATTAATAAATGATTTAAAAAATATTTTGTTTTCACTACTTTATTACACATATCAACATGTTAGACTACTACAAATCAGCGAATTATTATTATTATATTCTATATATTCCTGGTGAAGAAAGCATCGCTTTCGACACATGTTGATATCTGTATATTAATAAAGTGGTGAATACAAAGTAATTTTTAATTCATTTATTAAATATTTTTGTTTTGATGGGCATGCAAACACGCAACTTTATAGCGCTCTTAGAATTCGATACTAGAAAAAACGTTTTTTTCGCCCACTCTATTCCGTTTCTTATAATAATAATAATAAACATATTTGGATGATTTATAAAGCGCCGTTTTTGTGAAAAATCACCTCAAGGGCGCTGTACAAATATATATTTTCCAATGATGTATCTTATCACTAACTATAGACAATCTATTATTACAAATTGCATTCATAAATTCATCGATCTGTAATACAAAACTATATGTACAATGCATTTGACGAATGAACGTGATGTCGCGTTAAAATATACATGTTATCCATTTTATGTACAGGTAGATAATATTATACAGGGTAGGAATATATGCAGAATTTTGGACACACAGCTCACAGTTTCATTTAATCTTCAATGGTTATGCGAAGTTTAGGTTATGGTTTCGCTTAAAACAAACGTCAATTTTCTAGACAATTAAAAAAATAGACCATAAAAAAATATAATATGATATTAATAAATAAAATTAGAGATCTACAAATGAAACTTGATACGTCTGAGGACGTTTCAAACGGACGGTCTCAAATAATTGGTTCAAATTTTCATTTGTGTGTTTTTAAAAGTTAATTTTCACACGATGTCCACATTTATTTTTGATAATTAAAAAGATGATTTAAACGCTTCAATAAAAAAACGCACACATTTTTCAGGAAAAAACAACATTCCAGAATATTACTAGAGGAAAATCAGAATAAAGAGATTCTTGCTTGTGTAGTCGTGTATTGTATGGTAGGAATACTGTGGGGCAAGAGAGGACTGCAGGCGGGTTATCTTAACTAGTTTGAATCACTATTGGCGTGCTCAAATATATTCAAAGGTGTGCTCTTTAAAATTATTTGTCTGTACTTACTATACACTCACCCAATGAAATAATCCGAAAGGTGAGTCCTTTCTGAGTATTTTTTCATAATTATGCTGTTAAATTTACTGTTTAGTCCGATTCGCAACAATCAAGGAATTTTCTAGGTACCCTACAAACATTTTTTGAAAATTCTGGGTTTAAGAATAATAAAGTACTTAATTACCCGCTTATTGCAATTCCGGCAAGACTATAACACCAAATAACCCAATTAGCGAACTAAGTGATATTAAATATGTACATATTAAATATTTTACACGAATCTCTGGTTTACCATACCTGACGTCCACGATATAAATGTGTTTAAAATTTGCAAACACTTCGGCTAAAACGCTGAAAGCAATTATTATTGAAACCTTGGTTGTATATTTTAAGGATTTAAAGTACAAATGAAATTGGTTTATTTACGAGACTGTTTTAGTAGAATCATAAATTGTCTTTAAATACTTTCTATTTATGTAAATGAAGGGTATATTCTTTTGTCAAAATAATGAAAATGTTTTTTACTAACCCTTTTACCTGAAATTTGTATTGGGAACATGCAAAGTCTACTCAAGCCATTATGCATACCGTTATTTTTTTTGGCTGCAAATTTCTTGTTCTATTCTTTCCGAATTAATTTAACATTGTACAAATACAACACATCTTTAATTAATATAACATTATACAAAACATTCAAAATGAATAAAACATTATACAGTGAATCCTAAATTACCATAACATTATACAATACATCCAAAATGAATAAAACATTACACAGTGTGAATCCTAAATTAATATCACATTACACAATATATCCTAAATTAATATAACATTATACAATGCACCCTAAATGTATAAAACATTAAACAATCAATCCTAAATTAATATAATATTATACAATATATCCAAAATGAATAAAACATTATACAATGAATCCTAAATTAATATCACATTACACAATATATCCTAAATTAACATAACATTATACAATACATGCTAAATTAATATAATATCAAACAATACTTCATATAACCCGATACAATACATCCCAAAAAAATATAACATTATACAATACATCCTGAATGATTAAATCATTATACAATATACAATACATCCTGAATGATTAAATCATTATACAATATACAATACTTCCATGATTGAAGGTACCTATTATAAGCATCGTAACCAGAGTTGAGTCCGTCCACTGACACATATGGATTGCTTGCATAAAGCATGTTTAAAACATGTTATTCGACTTCAAAAAGTATAAAAAACAGTTCCTATTAAAATTTTAAGTGACCTTTTATTTATTTTGTTGAAGTATAATTTGAAGAACTTCATTTTTATTTAAAAAAAAAGATCGTTCAAAAGAAAATAACCCGAATATTAAAATTCGGCGATCGTACACACTCGTTTTCCTTATCTTGCTGAAGACAATAAGTAGGCATAAGCAAGACAGAAGGCTTTCGGAAGTGTATATATATGCACCAATACACACAACCCCATGTGTTTTTCGCATCAATTCTAATTGCGCGACCAATACTACAGATACCTATATAAATGGCACGAAATCCATAAAGGCTGAAAAGCTGTGCCTACATGTGTTTTTCGCATCAATTCTAATTGCGCGACCAATACTACAGATACCTATATAAATGGCACGAAATCCATAAAGGCTGAAAAGCTGTGCCTACCCCAAAAAAAAAACAACGAACCATGAAGAGAAATGAAAATTATTAAAAAATTTTATAAAAAATTTAAATTTGTAAGAATTAGGTATTTATTCAGTTTGCCAAAACTATCAGCAGAATATGATAATAAAATGACCATTTTCAAAATCAATGCACAATTCATACCTGAATTTGAAAATCTACACACAACCTATCTTTGGTCATAGAGCAATACACGCCACTGGGTACATGGTACCTATTTCTTCGGCCAGCACTCAAAAATGGCCCTAAACACCACTTCGCAGTTTGCTAACTCGAGCAATACTACAAATGATTTACATGTAAATTCTACACGGGTTGTTAGGTTATAAGGTTTCAAAATACAAAAATCCCGGAACTGTAATCTTTTAAATTCTATGAAATACGTACCAAAATATTAGAAAATTGGTGCAGTTTGAAAACAAGTTAAGGCAATTTGAACGTTTTATTTAAAATAAATTTACGTATTTCATAGAATTTATAATTAAGATTAAAGTCTTTTGAAACCTTATACATTTTCCTAATTACCCTTATAGAATTAACACATAAATCATTCATAGCATTTCTTGCGTTAGCAGACTACAAAGTGTGTATTTTTCGGTGCTGACGGTTAAGAAATTGCAATAATTTAAAACATTTTTTAATGTTCGTGCCAGGTTATGAACCCGTAAATTCTGGGTACAGACCAAAAGAGTTTAACACTTGCCTGACTGCGGTCATGATGCATGTTTATTTACGAATCTAACAAACAAGTAATGCTAACGTAGTAGTTAATTAAGTACTGTGTAGTTTGAAAATAGGTAGGTACATTCATTGTGAAGGTATTATATTAACGTTCGGTAAAACCAGCAGTTGATATTTGATGTAAATAACAAAATAATAGTGATTATTTCAGAGAATAATAAGAATATATGCATAACGCATTGTGTCCACAGGGAACCTTCTATTCACAGGGAAGAGTACAGTTAGCCGTCAGGTGGTTTATCCTATTCACTGCTTTAAATTTTCAAGCATCGAAAAATAGTGTGTCTTTTGTGAATGCAATCGCACCACGAGAAATATAACGCAACAGAAAGTATTAAATTTTTTTTTTTTCGATAACTAATATGAAGTATTTTGTTTACACCACTGTTTTTAATATATAAATATCCACGTGTTTCAGAAGCAAAGCTTCCCTGATCAGGATACAGAGAATACTAAAAAATAATGACAAGTATAGACAAATAATAAACATAGAAAAATAATAATGTAAGATTAGACAAATTACAAATATAAATGAAAATTAACAGTAAATGATAAATGTAGGTAAGTATTTAATTAAAAATGTAAAAAAAAAATAAAAATCATATTTTTTATTTTTATATGAATACCGCATAAGAGTCGCAACTGCTCCCAACCCTCTGGAGATAGTGAGACTATGGCATTCCCAACTGGGGAATGTTGGGAGGCTGAAGGTATTGGGGAGGAGAATGAGAAGGGGAAGAGGAAGGCGGGGAAATACCTGGATATTCAGATCTGGTCACCAAACACGGCTAAAGGCCATTTCAAGCAACGTTTCAATTCTGAATGGTGGTCTTTCACCAGGGCGATACTGAGAGTATCTTCCACTCTGGAACGTGCGCAAATACACTACATATTATTTTTAAATGAATTGATTGTGAAACAGTACCAATTAATTAAATAAAATTTACTTGCGCACGCCGGGATTTGAACCCGCGACCTTCTGATTCGTAGTCGAGAGCCTTACCCCTCGACCATGGAGACCGTCAGCCGTTATTAAATACATACAAAATTTATTAGTAACACTAATAAATAGCACCTTTTTTGAGAAAAATCACGTCAAGGGCGCTGAAAATGAGTTTTGCATTATTAGTATTTTTATCCCATGAAAGCATTGACCGTTTTATGAGATAACAAAAATTACATGGATATAAAAAAGAATAAAGAATACACACCAGAAGTGCCTATGTAGATTTAAATGAGAGTCTGTGTGCCTTTCACTATGTACCTTTTGGTTCTAGCCCCGAGAGAGTCAATAAAAATACTGCAAAAAACAGCGCTTCGTCACTTTTAAACTGTCTGCATTGTATATTGCTATTTCATTTGATCAAAACGAAATGACAATGAAATAATTTTTGTTATTCAGAAAATTTAAGGCCCGAATGGCCAAACTTTTGGATCACGAAACACGCCCAAATGGCATTTCCTGTGTTCTTTATTCCATGAATATATCAGACAATCAGACATAATATTATCCCTTACTAGACACAAGATATCCTCTTTTCCGATAAGGTATAAATGACCAAGAATACCCAAAAAAGTAACTCAAAAGAAATAAAAAAAGATATAAAAACAATGAAATAAAAAAATAGTTGGTCAAAAATAAAACGTGTGAAAATGAATAGGCGAGTAAATGATTTTAATAAAATTTATCTAATGGTAATATAAACTTTATAAGCGAATGCATTCCAAAAATCTCGCTGACAAATAATAATAACAACACACGACTCCAAATTGTAATTAAAATATTTAATTATTTTTCAGTTGTGTTTTTTGATTCTGGGCGTGCGATTTGGGCGAATAATAAGTGTATTTGCAAATAACTGACCGCACATCCCCTCCCTCGCAAAACGGGTTGTCTAGTTCATCAAAATAGACAGCCAATCACCCGATAAATCCAACCCTTTCTTAGAAATGCGTTAACCATTACCCACCTCTTAATAAATGCCCTGGAAGTGCTTTAACCCTTTTTATGAAACTTCGCACGCTTGCTGAAATCTTTCATGATTTCAGGATTCCACTTCATGCATTTTTACCCCTTTGGGTGAACTAAATAGTATTGTTGTACGTAGTTCATTTATAGGTTGGTCATCTAGCCATAACCATTAGTTCTTCAGTAACCTTCCGTCTAGTTCGTCTTCCTTGTTCGCAGTTATCCTATCTAACTGTTTTTGTAGTTTGTTGTTGGTTTTGTGTAACATTACGTGAAATTACTAAGTGATAAGTTATTTTCACGAATTTTTAAAAAGTGTTGGAGACTCTATTTAATTTGTTTGCGGTGTTATGGGATTGATTTAAATTTGGTGACTGCATAACTGTATATTATTTTTGACGGTGAGTTTATAACTACTTTTGTGTTTTTCTTTTTGTTTTTTTTTTTGCAGAATGAACTGTAACTTGTATATTCTGCAACTAAATATAATTATGCGAACACAATTTCTTGTGTTCCAACGCATGTAATATTCCAAATAAACAAAAATACATATCACCAACTTTCCGTCGGCAAGTAAAATCTTGTTCTCTCCAATGTCTTACAAATCTAGTTACTCGTATCTCATGAGGTAAATAAATATAAACCACTGGTCGCCATTTGTTTTCCTTCCATAAATAGTTACATATAAATCATTTTTTTATAAAAACTCCTCTAAAGGAAAATTTATGAAATTCGCGAAGGAATCATCAATATCTAAGTATATTTTTATGTTTTTGCAGAAAATGGCCGCAGTTCATCACGTTGCTCCTTCCAATTACATCATGGACTACTCCAGCCACGGAACTGGAGCTTTGGACCTTTCCAGATCTAAGCCGTCCCAGGATGACTACTATAAAGACGTCATCCCGCCGGTGAAAAAGTACGAACGAGATCACTTGGAACAGCACTCTCCCATCCATCCAGCCTCTCCTCAACACGGTTCTCATAGTCCACATATGAATACAAGCACCTCTCCTAGACATTTCAACTCAGGACATCAGTACAGGGATTCCTTCTACATTGAACCTCACAACACAATCTACAATGCAGATAATCGATCTCCTTCCTTGTATAGTGTGGATAAAGATCATCCAGTCAGTCCACAGTCCGGTCTATCATCACCAAACTATGCCTCATGCTACCCCGGAACAGAACACCTCAGTCCGTACATCATCCAAGCAGCGTTCCGTCAGCAGCTTCTTCTGCAGAACCCCGACAAGAAAGCAGCCAAATCGGAGTCCGACGCAGTCTCAGACGCAGGATCAGAAGGATCACACACTTCAACATTCCCGATCTACCCCATGGTGTCTTCAGGCAGGGATGGAAAGGTCGCGAGACCGTTCAAAGCGTATCCAAAAGACCCCATGAGTTTGGCAGCTGGATTTTCATCAGTTGACGCTTTGCTAGACTCTCAATCCGCGGAGAAATATACTGTTTTTAGAAAGAGGATGCTGGATCAAATCTGCGCTGCAAATGGGGGACAAGCCACTGTGTCCAACCCTAAGATGAGAAGAACCCTAAACGGGAACGGAAACTCTAACAATAACAACTGGGATCTCAGCGAGGATGGTATGAAAGGAGACGATTCGTACACAGAAAGAAGGAAGAAGAATAATGCTGCAGCCAAGAAGTCCAGGGACAGGAGGCGAATCAAGGAAGACGAAATCGCCATCAGGGCTGCCTTCTTAGAGCGAGAAAACATTGAACTCAAATTCGAACTTGCCGCAGCCAGAAAACAGCTCGCCCTCTGCAGTATCTCAACCCCAAACTCCTAATCCTTCAAAAATTTCTATTAATTATATTTATATTTTTGTACATTTAATAAGCCAAGCTCTCAGAGCAGAGACTTGACTCGATCATGATTTTGTAATTTGTGTACAAATTTATAGGATAAGGATTTACTTTAAATTATTTTTCTAATTTTTCTCGATGAAATTAATAATTCTTGATTTTAGCCGCCTAAGGCTTTTTAAATTGATAGTTTAGCTATAAAAAACCAAAAATATAGAGCAGAGGTATTATATTGCGCATTTACAATATATGCGAGTTCCTATAGAAATTAGAAAGCGTAAGAGACTCGATGAATCGAACTTACGTAATAATGACTAAAAATAAATATTTGATATTACGACCTCTTGGTATAATGAGGTTCCATCTGACCCAGCAATGTTATGCGATAATGAGCCTTAAAGTGACCTTCTATAGAGTACTTTTTGCATGACAATGCTGCGTCAGATGGGACCTTGTTATTCCAAGGGGTCGATTATATGACACTTTAGTTTGATAATGGGTATTATATGATATTTTGGATGTCTTAGAAATAGTCGTAAAACAAATTTATTTTTGTATAAATTGTGATAATTGATATTCTTGTCAGTGTTTTCTTGTAATGGTGTGTTATATTTATGTTCCAATATGATGTGTGGGATTTTTAATTTATTTTCAATGGTAAATAATTATTTTGATAATAAAATATATTTCGTATGAATCCAATTGAAATCATATCTTTTTTTCAAAAAATAATTTACATACTGCGTACATGTATGTCCCTTTGTTTTAACTAGACTTAATTTGAAATTATAATACAACCCATCAATTTTTTTTCAGAGAAAGCGTTGTTGGAAAATTTTTCTGTCCGTCCGTCGTTGAAAATTGCAATAAAGCATACATGTTTCCAGCAAAACCTGTATTCATTTCTTTGATTTTATCGTCTATTTGATCTCCCGCACACCTGGATTCGGATCCCGCTGAACAGGAGAGACTTACTAAGTATCGTTCATACTTTATTTAAAAGACTTTCGGGCCAAAATTTCACCTCCCATAATGGAAAACATTTAATCACAAATAGTACTAAATACAAATTTGGATTAGGTAATTCATTAGAATCTTATATACTATATCAAGTATTGAAAAAAAAAATAACGCCAGACAGGGAAGGCATTCTTATTTATTTGACCAGAACCTTTTTAAAAAAAATTACCCCTTAGGAATAATAATATTTGGATAATTTTCAAAGGCGCTTTATTCATTATTTGAGACCTGATAAAATTACGTCATTTTGTGGGTATTGTGGTGTATTTTTCGGTGAAATTTGCGTTATTTTTGGCGGAAATCGCTTTGATAAAATATTTTTTTTTAAGTGCATAAAACCTCCACTTTTTAAGGAATGTTTGTAATAATCCATATAAATTCTGTTTTGCAAAGCTTAATAATAAAAATCACATATTTAATATTATTATTTTTTTAATTATTCGAAAAAAGAGTAACAGTCAGCCGCGTTTTGCACTTTTGCAGTTACTGTGTAAAATCGAAGACAAATAAATATTGAGAATATCATTTAAAATTACACGAATATTGCGAATTTTGCGTGCAAACGGTGAAATTAACGTTTATCGCATAAAAATTACGAATTTCACGTAAAAATTCATTATTACCGCAAACGCGAAATTTTCAGGTATACTCATTATTCATTAGTTTCGTTATCTCCACGTAATTTGTGGAAAGCTATCTGAACATCTTACGAACACTAATCTAGGAATTTGTTCGCATTTGTTGTCGAACTTTGTATAATATATTATCTACAGAACGATTAATATTTAACACATATATAGGTTTATGACTTAGAGTTATAATATATATTGTTACTCTAATGTTTATGAATAATAAAACAATGAGATAAAATATACATACCTAAATTACATTAGACAAATATAACTTTTAAGAAAACGTTATACAAATCATATGTCAACATAAATACAATGCACAAGGTTCAAACAATACTGTAGAACGAGTGCTGTGCGTCCCCCACAATGTACATTTTATCAGCAAAACTCGATGTACCGCTGGGTAAAGACCTCCACCATCTCTACAACACATAATCTAAAACAATATTGAGGATCCGAAATACATATTACTTTTATTGACCAAATCGTAATTATGTCGAAAATCGAACTCGAAACCAACGACCAAAAGTCAACAATTTTGCAGATGCTTTTTCAAAATTACTTTGTTTGAATACAGAAACACTCGTTTTATATTAAAAAAAAATCTGAAAAAAACACAATATTTAAAAGGTACCTATGTAAAGATGTCCCCCTTTGTTAATAATGACTGCAGTACATAACGGGCGGATGAAGGTTGGGCTTATTGCATTGGCGGCCAATGTAATCATGGCCACATCCATATACTGTAGTATTGTGCACATAGGGTATATTATACGGGGTCCAGGGTCCCCCCTTTTTCATTTCCTTAAATACACAATACAGGCACGTTCCTGACACGAGCCAGCTACGATATTTAATAGGGTTGACAGTTTTGGGAGTGGTAAAGCAAGATTCTGTCGAAGATTTCAGAATGTAGGCTAAATAAATATTTTTCGTGCAGAATTTTTGTGATAGCATTACATGAAAAATGAGCAATGCTGTGGTATCTTCTCGTTGTGACTGCGAAGTACTACAATGAGAAGTGTATTATTTTGGTATCCAGGCTAGTGGAAGATAGCAACCCATTTTACTATATATCGCTAACTTAATTATGACAAGGAAAATCTGTGCACAAAAGAAGTTAGATCATCTCTTCAACAGTTCACTGTTGTCTAACTTCTTATTAATTGTCTTAAAAGATCCCATTTATTATAAAAGTTTTTAGGTTTTCGCTTTATTTATATTTTATCTAAAAAATAAAAATAAATAAGTTTTACTACCCGACATCGTTTGAATTTTCTCAATTCGCGTAGTCAAAACGAGTTTCCAATAAAATCCCTACATAAAATGATTGAAATCATGAAATTGTATTAATTTTTGGGTTTGGAAATTATGTCAAAAAAGAGAATCACCGTTGATGAGCTTTTGTCCATTTTGATAAATTCGAGCAATGAATACCCACTTAATGCTCTTAATATTAGAGGTTAATAAATATCTGAGGTATTTGCAGAGACGTGCAGTAGAGAGGCTGAGAAGCTGTACCTACCGTAAGTAAATGAACCATAAAAATAATTTAAATGTTTAAAAAAAATATGATTTTGGTAAAAATGTAAATCTCATCAGAAATCAAAAAGATTTTTATGTTCTACTCTAATGAAATGTATCTATTTAATAATTTCCTACTTTGCAGTTGCTACCTGTCCTGGTTCATGCATCATAAGAGTACCATCTTCCTCAGGATAATATTTTTATGTTCTACTCTAATGAAATGTATCTATTTAATAATTTCCTACTTTTCAGTTGCTACCTGTCCTGGTTCATGCATCATAAGAGTACCATCTTCCTCAGGATAATATTTTTAACACAAATGGGATACATATTCACCAAAAATGTACTACCATATATTTCGGCCTATAAAACACAGATTTTTAGGCCACCTAAATTTGTAATTTTGTGTAATTACAATCGAAAAGACTACAGCCTACCACTGGTCATAGAGCAATACACACCATTGAGTATTTTATAGGATCAAGTAAAATGGGTACCCGGTACATATATTTCTTTCATCCACGTAAAACGAAAAGTGTCTCAAATATTGTTACATAACACCTCCACCCATTCGTGTCAATCATAAAACATCATCATTACAGCGCTAAATCCAAGATTGGGGTTTAGCTTCCTCCACAAATGCTTTCCACTGGACACGGTCCTACACCATTAGCCTCCAGTCCTTCTTCAATCCTCTTCCACGGAGTCCATCCCTTTCCTCGGTATGCCTCTGGGCACAGCTCGTTTCCACTTGGTGCTATGTCATCTGGCGTTCTTTTCACACATTTTTTTTGTATTAATTTTTATTGACAGACCATTGGCAGAAGAGAACAGCGCGTACATAATATATGAATGAATCAATGACAAAAATATACATTATGTACGATAATCATCGAGGTTTAATTACATAAAGTTTCACAAAAATCATTTAGACTGGTATCAAAAATTTCAAGGCCCTGGCTTGTGTTAACAAGTCTCGACATTTTGAACAGCCGAGAATGGTACCCATAATTAGTAATGTTGATTGAGGAAAAGCAATTCATTGTTTCTTAGTCTACGGCAAGGAATATTGAACTGGATGAGTTGCAACAAAGAAAGTGGGTCATATGGGTCCATCGCAAAATTTGCTACATACATAATCTTTCGATGGTCTCATGGTTAATTAGATTTTAGACTTCATGTTTCATTTAAATTTGTTTGATTCTTCGATATATTTAGCATTCAAGCTGTTAATTTTAATGATAGCCAATCATAACACACCTTTGACCGTCAGCACCCAAAAACACGTACTTTGCAGGTTGCTAACTAAAAATATACGACGAATGATTTTTCTGTCAATTATATACGGCAATTAGTAAAATGTTTTTTTTTATATGAATACCCCACAAGAGTCCCAACTGCTCCCAACCGTCTGGAGCCAGTGAGACTATGGAATCCCCAATTGGGGAATGTTGTGTGGATGAAGATATTGGGGAGGGGGAGGAGAAGGGGAAGAGAAAGGTGTGGAAATACCTGGTTATTCAGATCTGGTCACCAAACACGGCTAAAAGCCATTTCAAGCAACGTTTCAATTCTGAATGGTGGTCTTTCACCAGGGCGATACTGATAGTATCTTCCACTCTGGAACGTGCGCAAATATACTACATATTATTTTTTAAATGAATTTATTGTGGAACAGCACAAATTAATTAAATTAAATTTACTTGCGCACGCCGTGATTTGAACCCGCGACCTTCGGATTCGTAGTCGAGAGCCTTTCCCCTCGACAGCGGAGGCCGTCAAATGTATAAGGTTCAAAAGACAATAATCCTCAAACTTTAATATTTTAAATTCTATGTGAAATATGTACTGGAATTTTAGGTAAAACGTTCAAAATTGATTTCACTGGTTTTCAAAATGCACCTATTTTTAGAATTTTTAGGAGTTTTTTTTATTTCATAGAATTTAAGGATTACGGTTGAAGGATTTTTGATTTATACGTTTTCCTAACTACCCGAGAATTTACATATAGATAATTTGTGGCATCGCTTGAGTTAGCAACCTGCAAAGTGATGTTTAGGGCCATTTTTCAGTGCTTGTCTTTAATGTATTTTTACAACTGTTCAAATTACAACCATTTTTGGCAACCATGGCTGTTGGCAGTTAGCAGTTGCGGAAATACTCCAGATGCGGAAGAGATAACACAATGCAACACCCTCTGCTGTAATTGTGCACAATAATAATAACCCCAATGCGGGGGCTTCATCCCTTATCGACAAATGTATTAAAGGGTTGGTCAATAGAACCCATCAACAAAAAACACTGATCAAATTTAATACACCAAGTAAGAAGGACACTAGTAAATCATTAAATATTTATTTTAATTTATGAAACTGGAGAGCCTTTTTGTGCTTTCTCGCTTTCTCCGTCTGAACAAATTTCTTGTTGATACTGAGATCAAAAAATACATTTTGTAATTATAGACTGGCGCTAAATTGAGGGGCTCTATTGGAAAAGTCAATTTATTTTTATATGTACTTTTAAAGGGAACTTTTATATGATGTGCCCCTCTTACAACTCCTCACCATTGCACGGTTAGTTATTTGTGCAAGTAGGGTTAATTTATTGGCGAGTGGGGTAAGCTACGAAAGGGTTGCAGAAATGAAGTCATTGGTGGATTTTTTTTATAGGGGCTGAAAGTAAATAAGGAGGTTCCTCGCTATCGAGGGTCTACATACAAACATCCCCTATTCCCTATTGACCAGATGATGTGGGTTGGATATTTTATGTAATTAGTGGCCGCACTATCTGGACCTAGCGCAACTTATAAATCTTTAGTCGGTATAGTTAGACACTGCTTGCTTCATTCAGATTCATATATGTTCAAATACTTACTCTTCTATTATACCAAGTCTTGATATGACTCGTCTGGAGTATTTGATTCACCTGACCGTTCAACGTACCACGTCTTCCTCTGGCATCCATTTCTTCCAATCACTTGCGTGTCATATATTTACCGTACTTACACTCCTTTCTATGTCCATCGATTTTAAATGTAAAAACCATTTCGTTATTTTGTTATATCACGCAAATTATTTCAATGGTCATAAAATTTTGCAATCAACATCACAAATGTTGATTGTCAGCGTCCATTCATGAGATTTAAAAAAATGCATAATATAAATACCTACCTATAACGCTTTTTTCTCTAGGGTTGAGATCGAACGGGGGTCATCGGTAATAGGAATGTTGTATAAATTAAAGATGACGTAATATCACACATTATATTATGTAGAATACTGAGAACTTTCTCCATTATTGGAATTCGAGAATACACCGCTCACCTGTTATGAAACACGCATTTCGTAAGAAAAACAATTCGTCGTCATAACAATATTACATAGTAGCTACTATTCTAGATCCGTGAAAGCAAAATTATTCTAGAATAACCTCAAGTGCTGTGAATGTAAGGGACAAATAATAATGCCATGGTCTAATTGCATCAGTTTATTTGCCAAACATACCCACCTAATATTTCACAATTAGATCAAGAAGTTTGGTCATTAAAATTTGTAAGTAGAGAGTTCAATCGAATATTAATAAAGGAAAAAAAAACATTCCCCTAGGTTGGATAAAAAAATACTTCGATTTTTAACAAAATGTCACTGAAACAAGGAAATATTGCCTATAATGAGTATAATGCGATAATATAACCCAAAATATCCCCCAAATACGTGAGGAAATTCTAGTCCTTTTCATATACATAGTATAATTTTTCCCTAGGTGTAAACGATTTTATTATATCACAATGGTGATAAAATGTTATCACAACATATCAATGAGATAAAATTCGGGTATTAATCGTTTTGGTGTTTAATTCGTAGAACTCCATTTTTTTTTAAAATTTAATGTCAATCAAATTTAATAATATTATTATTAAGTTCTGCAAGTATTTTTAGTTTTTATTATTGTGACAGCTGTTTCGGCGTTTAAGGACATTTTCAAATTGTGTTTAATCAACATTGTGACGACTTATTTATATGATTTTATTTACTCCCACCCCTTTTCAAATTGGACGGGTTTAAAAAAAATTGATTTATTATCGGTAAAACCGATTTAGTTAGAATATAATTAAAATTCTGAATTCTGTGAGGTTTTAACATTTATAATGTGTTTCCTCGGATTTAACTGACAATGTTTTCTTAATTGATTTATTTAAATGTGTTGTATTGTTTTGATAAAGTGAACATACTGAGAAGCGGTGAATGTGTAATTTTCCTTACTTTATTAATTAATGTCACGTTAGGATCATTCGTTCGTTTATTAATTCCTTAATGTTGTAGCAAATTTAATCTTAGGCCCTTTATTTCTATATGTAAGGGTTTAGGTTAGGGTAAGGATAGTTTAGGTTGTTGTTGTCAAGCGGGACGTGATTATGATTTTATTTTTATAACATCTTATATGTTCTTTGAATCTAGTTGAGAAAGCCCTTCCCGTCTGCCCTATATAGGTAGCGTTGCAGTCGGCTTGGTCACATTTTATTTGTATATGCCACTATTATTTAGTTTAGGATTTTTACTTTTTGAGTTTTTTAGGCTTGTTATATTATTATTGCTTCTAAAAGCTATATTTAAACCACTTTCTTTTTTAATTTCTTTTGCAATTTTTACAGATATTGGACCAATAAATTGCAGACATGCAAGTTTCTTTAGTTTATTATTATGTACCGGATATATTAAAATGATTTTATTTTCATATTTCTTGCTTTTTATATTTTTTTCAATGTTATTTGCCTCATAGCCATTATTAACCGCGATTGTGTTTATTGTTTCCTTGTCTTTTTTATACTCTATTTTATCTAGAGGAATATTAACGAGTCTATATACCATTGAATTGTAAACTGATCATTTATGAGACCAACGATGTGAGTTTGCATTTATTGTTGATACTTTTATAATATTGGTACTTTTATAATTTTGATATTTTTTATGATATTGACATTTTTATAATATTATTTAAATCGGTGTTATAAGATTGGACTCTAGTATCTCAATAACAAATCTGTAATGCTTTTACCATTATTCTTTCTCTTTAATTTTTTTTTTCTCAACTTATGTACAGGACAAGATGCATGCGCCTAAATATAATAATTTTTGCCCTACATTTGTATGATGATTGTAATTTATTGTTGTATTATATTATATTGTTGAAATAAACTCCTGCTGACAAGCTACTTGCAGTGGCTTAGCGGGTATAAGTTCCCACTGTATATAATTAATATTATACAATAAAAAAAAATAAAAAAAAAATCTGTAAAAGCTGGTTTCCCAAATATTTCGAAGGTATGTCTATTATTACTTCTACCAATTGTAAGATCTAAAAATTATTTTACCCTCGATCTCATGTTCAACTGTGAAGCACATTTTATTATTAACGGTGTTGGCCCAGTTATTGAAGATATCTAACTGTCGGTTGGTTCCTATCCAACATATGTGGATATCGTCTATATATCTGATATAGTATAGTATACTAATAATACTAAGGGAGATTTGAGGATTATGTTTTCAATATAATCCATAAATATCTCTAGTAGAAGTGGACTTAACGGTGATCCCACGGGAAAACCATCATTTTGATGATAGTAGGAATCGTTGTCACAATAATAAAAACTCTTGCAGAACTTAATAATAACATTATTAAATTTGATTTTCATTAATTTAAAAAAAAAAAAATTCGGGTATTTATTAAAACCTCTGTGGCTAAAGAATATAATAGTGTCGAAAGTAAAAAAAAAACATTGCAAAATCACGATTTACGTTAAAAAAATTGTTTTTTTATACTTGCCAATGCTAGTTAATTCTAGATATACAGCAACAAAAAATAAAATTTACATTTATTTTGTAATTTTAATAACAATTAATTGCAACAAAAAAATTCTTGACACCCAAATATTATTGCGCACAAATTTGGGATTAACAAATCTCAAAGTCGCTGCTTGTATATTCCCAAGGTTCGCACGTCTCCTGCTGTTATATGTTTTGTATGAACTATTTCTTAGGACAGAAAGACCTACACGTGCGAGATTAATAACGCACGTTGGGATTCATTTCGGATTCGCTCTTAGGCGGTAATGGGTGACGGGTGGATTTTTAGCACGGAATTTAAATGGTGCGCTATCTAAACTGTGGTTAAATTATGATAAAAGTGTGTTATGTATTCTTTTTTTTATGTGAGTAGACTGCTCAAACGCTCTTTAGATAAAACCGCCATTGAGTAGAACCCAACATTCTTATAATTTTATTGCGCGAAAGTCATATTATTATTATTATTTACACTGATAACTAGAAATTTTGTATTTTTCTTGGCCCTCTCCAATCAAATGCTGGCTATCATAAACCCAACCTTCGCCTTGAAGGCTGCATCTCAAAATAACTCAGTAGGTATTTAGGTGTATCAGTTGGAACTTCACAATATGGCATTCATTTCTCTGAAATATTGAGTAAAATTACTGTATCCAAGTCGTAACGGATAATAGCAGTACACTGTACTTTTATGAATTCAATTCGGAACAGAATTCTGAAAATCGGGTTAAATCCAGGTGCAGTGAACCAAAACCGAAGTTTTGGTAAAACACAGATTAGAGAGCTGCAATGGACCAACAGGCACGCTTCCAACAATTACCATCAGCTGTAATCCGACGGACATTTAGTGGTCATCTCCACAGAATTCCCTGTAACCTCCATTCACGTAAATAAACTGCTGTCCATCCTCTATTATCACTGTTTAGACAATGTGTTGCATCTCCCAAAGATTCTAAGCTGCATAAAACGGGAGTCAAATTGTAAAGGGTTTAGAATTAAGATCAAGTTTTACGATAGAGACGTAAGAAAGGCTTAGCGTTGGGCAAAAAGGACTTGTGTTGGGATGGAGAGATGGAATTATGAGACATGTCATTCTTACTTAATTTTTTCATAGTTTTTGCGCATTCAGCCGGCGTCCCGTTACTTTGTGGAACAGTTCTGTGGTTTGAAACTGTATTGTTGCACATGCCGTTTTGTGATGGAGTTCCTATGTATTAGCGAAGGTTTTGAAGGTTCCAGGCGTCCATAAACTTTGGAAATAAACAAATGAGACGTGATTTCGTCATTGAAAAGATATTATTTATAAGTTTTTCTGTTAAATGTAAAATCTTAATTATAAATAAGAAACCACCATAAAGCAACAGAAAAAGTGAAATCATTAATTTTAAGCAATAATATAATAAGATATCGAAAAAATGTAATGATATTTATTTTATTTGTTTACTTACATTGGTAAAATTTGTATTTGCAAAACATAGTAATTTATCATCAATTAAGGTATATGTAAGTTGAAGTTGCATTATGTTTGTCTGGTCGATATTAGTTCCTAGCTAGACATATTGCCTGTTCTAAGGAATTAAATATGTGGTGGGTATCAAAATATCGAGTGGTAAGGTGTTTTATTATTTTTAATTTATTGTTGAAGCTCTTTTCGGTAGGTTCCGAAATTGTACTAGAAAAAAAGAAAATGAAGATGTAGAAGAAAAAAAAAACAAAAATAATTTACCCTTAAAAAAATATATAAAAGTAAAATAATATTTTATCATAATTATATCAGATTCTCGGACTCACGTGTGAGCACACTCAACGGTATTATCTGATATATGCACCTCCGTCCCGATAATAAAATTACTTTTTCTATATCTCTATTACACAGTTATGAGCTTTCAAAGCGAACTTCGGAAAAACGTATGTCCGTGACGTCAAGTGTCACTATTCATCTCAATTCACAATTCGGATGGCACTAACGGATACTCCCGCGCCTATGCCGCTCCAGCCATTTTATGAATCGTGACGTCACACGCTTATCGGCCGGTCGGCAAAATTATCAACATTTTGACGGCTTATATCATCGGTACTATTCGATATTCTACAAAAAATCAAGAAATTCTGTCCTCAGCACGCTCTAATTAATATGAGATTTATAATTAATATTAAATTCCGCTGTAGTAGACAAATATCATTGGAATATGTGGCGAGGCGATAGGAAATGGGACGGAAAGGTGAAAAGGAAGTACCTACCTGCATTTGGATTATATTCGAAGTATACAATTATGCAAGAATGCATGAAAGGATTTTATAGATACGATTGTGATACAATTTGGGATTCCATCGTACTAAAAAAATTCAAAGGTTATAATTTAAAAAAATCTAATGATGGCTCTGGCTTTGCAGTTAGCGTTCCAAAAGTTGGCAATCGCTGCAGTTATAAGCCTCCTTTTGCGTAGAATAATATTTTTGGCATTTTGTTGAATACGTTTTGCATGCAATCATCAGGACAATGGGACACGAGGAAAGGATAAATTTCTGAAAAAAAACAGCCACATGTACAACTGCTATTGCCAGAATTGTCAAGAGACCACGGAACAATAACATGACAGTGAAGAAGAAATTATTCGCACTTTGACAAAAGAAAAAGCTAGCAAACAAGCAAAATACTCACAAAAATGAAATGTATTTTTTACCATCAACGTATTATATACAACACTTAGATAATAATTTACGGTTTTTGATGAAGTGTCTTCTTAATACTTTGACGTACAAGACTTATCAAGACGCCAAAATTCCTGAAAAAAATTCTGAAGAGTGGTAAAATTGAAAAGCGGATTGTAAAAAGGAACAATTTTCGTTTAAGATAAAAATTTTAAGTTACTGTTGATGTTGGTTCTTTTATACTCGGTGCTCATAATTTGCTTCCGTGTTTTTGATAGTTGATTATCAATAACGTCAGGATTAAAATAAGTTAACATTGTTGTACTCGTATTGCCTTTATGAATCAGGGATATGCATTGATCAAGAGTTTATGAAAATATTAAATTTTGCAACATGTCTTTGTTGAGTGAAGAATTATTCAAGTACGGCACGAATATAATGCAATAACACATCGAAATTACTTTAAGAGATCGATTTGGGGAATTTGAGTTATTGTAAATAATTGTACAAAGACTATTAGTGACTACAAATGTTGTCATTTTATATTGTAGGTAGAAGAATACATTAAACGTAAGCATTCTTTTTTTCTTACAATATGTCACGTTTAATAAAAGATCGCTGAACAGTTACTTTTCATGTTGGTCGATAGATGTATGTAAAGGTGTTGACGGTGTGGGGTTACCTTTATTACATGTTTAAATACAGTAAGTAGGTACAAGGTACTTGTATGTAGGTACTAGGAAATATTATTTTAGGTATCGTTTATTACTAAATACTTTAAAATGTCTTAATTCTAATCATAAAGTTTCTAATTTTCAACTAATTATAAACACTAAAATCTTACTCGCAACCGCTAGATTCAAAGTTAAATGCTTGGACCTCTTCGCTATGGAGAGCATCGTCATTAATCGTCTCAGAGCCTCTCGCGTGACGTACCCACCACTTCATGTAGGTACCTATTTTATTAAAAGTATTACAACGCCGTTTTCCGCAACTCGTTAAAACATTTATTTTTCCGAAAACAGTTAGGGTATGATTTAAAAAAAATTATTTTTAAGAAAAAGCGCCCGAATTGAAAAAGATTCTGTCGCCATTTCACTCAACTTTGGGCACCTACACAAAGTTTCAAGCAAATTTTTAATAAAATAGACGTATTAGAAACTTGTTAACTCAAGCTAGGGGCTTAAAAATTGGTACCAGTCCAAATGATTTTTGTTAGGCTTTACGAAAATAAACTTTGAAGAATTTCCAATAAAATGTTCAACATCATTAACTCTACCAAAACCTTGGTTAGTTTTGACTTGAATGTTCTCACAAATGTACATTTTTATCATTGCTTCATTCATGTATTATGTATGTGCTATTATTTTTCTGTAGCTCTCTTGTTTATCTCGATTTGTGTAATTGGACAATGTTCCGTCAATATAAAAATAAATAACTCTTTCCAGCTATCAACTTTCACAAGTTGGCACAAATCATATCTATAAGCCACAGTTCTTGTTCCAGAACCACATACAAAACGCAAGTGACAGGTTATTAACTAAGTATCTACATTCTACATAGTTCAATATCCAAACCAGAGGATTTCAACCTTATTTGTCTCACCGCTCAATTTTTGACTATATTTTTCATCAACGCCCCACCCCGTTTCTATTTTTTTATTTTATGTCAGGCTATATAGCAATCTCATGCGTTATAAAACTCATTCTTATTCATTCTTCTTACGTGACAATGCAATAAATTCTAAATATTATGTCCACTGTGACTGAGAGATAACAATTCTCATTTCCGCGGTCGACTCTGTACCCCGACACGATCTTTTCATCACCCCTGTTCTCCATTATGATAGCTTTTTGCTCTTGATAAATATTTGTTTGCATATTATATTATGATATTTTGTAGTACATTATTGTTCACCTGACAACAGGTCCCGAGAAACCTGCTTAGGTGTTATAATAACCCAATTTTTTAAAATATGAATAACGCACAAGAGTCCCAACTGCTCCCAACCGTCTGGAGCCAGTGAGACTATGGCATCACCAATTGGGGAATGTTGTGAGGCTGAAGGTATTGGGGAGGGGAAGAGGAAGATGGGGAATTACCTGTCTATTTAGATTTGGTCACCAAATATGGCTAAAATCCATTTCAAGCAACGTTTCAATTCTGAATGGTGATCTTTCACCAGGGCGATACTGGGAGTATCTTCCACTCTGAAAAGTGGCGCTTTTCGTTTATTATTTTTAGCTTCTTCCTAATAAACCATAGTATCTTCCACTCTTTAATTGAACAATTAACACGATTCTTTCAATCGTACTTACTACAAATGTGAATTCATAAGGAAAATTAAATAAAAATATTTTTGGTTGTCCTCGCATCGCATTTCAGTATTTCATCGCTCCCCATTTATTACCCTTGAGGCCACCACCACCCCCTGGATCTCTTCAACGCTCCCTAGGGGCGATATCACTCGCCTTAGAAATATCTGATCTATATATATATTTTTTTAAGGCGCCTAGATGTAAGCTGATCCAGGCTCCATTCAGGTCAGAGTCGGAGCTGATTACACAATCCCAATTCGCACATTCCCAATGAATTGGTCAGGATTTAACTGATGATCTTAGAGGAAAATGAGGAAGAGGAAGGTGGGGTATATTTAATTGAAAATCGTGATAATCCTGATATACGGAGTTGCCGATTCCGATCAAATTCAATAATTGCTTTCCTTACCCATCTAGCTGCCCACCTGGCCACGTTCATGAGATGATCATTCAATGGTAGATATTAATCATGAATTTCCCAGGATAATGGCCATCACCGGATTAATCACATCGGGTGATGAAGTATTGCAGGCACCTTCGAATATCGATGATTGCAGCGGCATGTCGAGAATTTTGGCAGGTTTACCGTGTGCCTAACTAAAATCTACTCCCATCTCGTGACGAGGTTTAATACTCGTACGTCGGCTCTATACACAAGCGATCAAATTTTGGCAAAAGTGTTGTTACAAATTCGATCGAAGATTTAAAATACAGCTTTGCTACTCTTAGCCAAATTCATTTTTTCTATCGATTTTTGTGTTTTGATTTCGAATTTATATTACCTAAACGTCTTATATTAGCCCCATTAAGAATAATGTCTTACTTAATTTATTGGAATAACGTATTGAAGCTTTTAAACCTCATTGTAATATTTAATCAGTGAAGAAGACAATATCAAAAAATCTCAAATGAAACATCAAAAAGAAAGTAAATAAAAAAGTATCATTAGCATCTGAGAATCGAACCCAGGACCTCACAGGAACAATTGTTCTGATTCCCAAAAGCGACTGATACATTTTTTATATTCTGTCTCGTTTTATGTTTCATGTTTCATTTGAGATTTGTTAATATTGTCTTCTTCAATGATGACAGAATTTCTTAGTTCATTAGGTGGGAATTGTAAACGTTATTATAACATAACCTAACCATCACGCCGTTTCTCCGTAGGAGTAAAATTTATCTTGGCAAACACTATTTGCTTCATTAATTGATAAACTAAAGTTCTTAAAAACTTAAGACAAGATTTTTGTGCATAGCGCAAAGGGTAACAATTATTATTTTTATAAACAATAATTATTAATCTAAAACACTCATCCAAATTGAAAAAACCTTCCGAGCAAAGATAAATGTCGCCGGCAGGACTCGAACCCGCACCCTTCTAATGTCCGGTCAGATGCTCTACCGTTGAGCTACGTCGGCTGTGGTGAACATATGGGTGAACATATTTAAAAAAAAAAATGGGGTGAACATATTTAAAAAAAAACTTGTAAAAGACTTAGATCAATTGCTGGTAGAATTTATACCATAAAAATGTTTACACCAATTGAAACTCCAAGAATAATTTACATGTTACTAGAAGAATCTCTGGTTAGATATGGATTAACAATATAGGGAAATACCAAAAAAACACAAATCCAAATCGTTTAAAACACTATTGTAAAATAATTAGTTGTCCCTAGTATTTACAGATATAGACATGATACCCTATTGCCTATTGTTATTCTATAGTGCGAAAATTTTACCTAACAAAATTGATATTCAACATATATTTAACCCGGGGGTAAAGATAACTTGGAACATATTTATAATCCTATATTCTCAAACAACGATGGATTAACAGTTACGAAATATATAAATAAGTACGAACAGAGAACGTTGGAATTCAATATACATAAGATATTTAACTTATTAAATGAGATATTAAATGACAAATAATGTAAAAAAAAAATTCCTTCGTGAATAAGGTTAAATACATGTTGAAAAAAATGGCTATCTGAGAGAAAGGAATTGATAATGTGATTGTTAACTTGAGTGGTGATTGAATGGGAGGATCGAATTGTATGAAAGAGTAATGATATAAACTGTTTAAATTATAAGGCATAAAAAACATATGTAAATAATCCTATTTATTTGTAAGAAATAAACAACTTTTAATACAAATATATATACAATGGAAGTTTAACAAAAGCTAAGTCAACAAAGTTTCTTGTGCTAACAGTGGTTAAATACAGTTTTTTATTTATTTATTTATGAAGCTAACAAGAAAAAGAAAAAAATAAAATACGAAGGAAGGGGGGAGAGGAAGAGGAAGATAGGATCGGGTCAGGAGATGCTCTCGTTTCATTTAATACTTGTGCATCAATTTGTGGTCGTGCGTATTACTTCGGTTCGATATCTTGAAAAAGTATTTTTAAGAATGTCGATGTTTTGAAATTCTACGTTATATTGCGCATAAAGAGAATTTATCCTAAGATTGGTCCTACATGCGGGCAAATGGAAAAAAAACGGTTTTTCGGGTTGGTCTTGACGGCATGCGAATGTTTATAAAGTTGATGAGCTCTGGCGAGTCCGGAAATTCATAATTTTAAACAACAAGATTGATCAAATATTAAACATCGCATTTGAAGCGTGATGAAGTTATGGAATTTTAAGGATTCAGTACTGAATTTATAATTTATGTGCTTAAAAAAATTATGTTGAATGCTTTTGATTCTTTCTATATAGGCACCTGCTGCCAAGCCATATTGATTCCCTTAAAACAGGACCGTGTTATCTACATCTTGATTAAATTTTATAACAAACAATAAAAAAATAAATAAAAAGCTCCGTGTTCCGCCTACCACATACAGTTTTTTTCGATGCGTATTTCAGAAGTCAAAATTGTTCAAAACATGCCAAACTCCGGAGCGGAAATAGAAAAATAGCTTCCCGCTGTCAAGATTAACGATTACTTGTATCACTTTGCTTTCACTGGTTACGATAATAAACCCATTGTTGACACAGACACAGTTCTTATCTCAACTGTAAACCATTGCACTTACGACAGAGTTACGAAACCAATGACGTAATTTGTCCATTTTCTGATTAACGATGATATGGATTCCAGAGAAAGGATGCAACATTGAACTATTGTATTTTTCTGCCGCTGAGAGATCCGGTTTGCCGTATCTTTCTAATGCATGCGTCGTTTATGAGAAAGAGGGAGACGTTATAACGAATCTATTAGCGGTGTGGCTTTATTTTGGGTATTTGTGATACCATTGCAAATAAATAAATGTTTCAATTAGGGAGCATTGTGCAGCGAACTGTACTTATTATTTGGGCTGTTTGTGTCAGTTTACTGGTAGATTTTTTGAAATGGTTAACGGTTGCTCCTTATTATTATTATTAAGTATTTTCTTCAATTTCTAAATAGATCGATTAGTGAGAATTCTTGAGGAATCTCCTCTACGTTTTATTGTATGGTAGGGTATATTGTAATCACCCCTATCTTCTACATCAGTGATGCAAAACCTTTTTATAGTCAGCTCCATATTATCAAATTTCATTTTTTACGGACCGCAGGGGGGTAACAATAATAATAATAATTATTATTATTATTGGATTACTTCTATAGTGCCGTTTACGTGAGAAAATCACCTCAAGGGCGCTTTACAATTAATTTATGTAACATATCACTTGAAGTACAACCAAAACCTTTCAGATAAAATTTATTACTAATGGCTTATAAGTAAGACTTATAACTATTGACTTACAACTAAGACTTATGGGTGGGGATTTAATACTGAGACTTATAATTAGTGACTTAATAATAATAATAGTTGGATGACTTGTATAGCGCCGTTTTTGTGAGAAATCACCTCAAGGGCGCTGTACAAATATTTCTTAACTAATTATGTACAGACAGATACAGAAAAACATACTTACCTGGGTGGTCGCTTCAGATGAACACAGTTTTAGAAAAATTTTATTATAGAGATGATAGTTTTACATGGTTATTTGTTTCTCCCTTTATATTGATGTTACATTTATTAGATGATTGGTGGCACAAGAAGAGTTGGTATTTATTGAATTATTGGTATTAATTTTTAGGACTGGAAAGTATTCATAAAATGAATTTTAGGACTCGAAAATATCGATAAAATTACCTTGAAAAGCGTAAGCGTTTTATTTTACACTTTGGTTGTTTACAGTGTTGCGGGCTGTGGACGCATTTGCGCACCGATGCGTGAATTTTTAATTATATATATTTTTTTATTTTATTTATTTATTTAATGACTTTAGGTAAGTACTAACCGGCCGGCTTAGCTAAGCAATTTACAGGTGAATTTCTTTAATTTATGGATACGATTGTCTAAAAAGATGTGTTTTAAGTTTAGTTCTGAATTCTGTTGAGCCTTTGATAATTCTTAAGTCATTCGGCAGTTCATTCCAGGCTTTAGGTCCCGACGACGCTGAAGTCTGAGACTGGCATATATTCCGTTGCAATAATCTAGACGTGACACAACGTACGATTTGACAAGCAGTTTAGTTGCCTCTGTTGGCAGGTTTCTCCGTACTGCTTTTATTTGCCTTAATTGAAAGAACCCTGTACTTTCATCTATGACTTATAGCTAGTGACTTACAACTAAAAGTTATAGCAAATGACTTACAATTTAGACTTAAGTCGGTATAACTAGAATATAAACCTTATGTAAAACTAGTACATATTTAAAACTGATACATATATACGACCAAGTGCATATTTTATACACAATACTACAAAATGAATTACCAGTATGGGATAAAACTAGAGTCTTACAACTAACATACCTATTTATAATAATATAAATACCTGTTATGATTATTGCTCGTGCAGTCAGTGGTAAAGCATACAAAAGTAGAAGAGTAATAAGTGTCATTGTAATTAATTAAGGTAATCTGGACGGTAGAAGGTAAATAGGTATAGAGATAGGGTACATAAAGGTTGACATGGTTAACTTTTCAATCGGTGATGTCGCTAACCCACTAAACGTAAACTTTTAATATGGTACATTTACCTCACAAAAGCGAAAACAAAGCGCAGAAGGCGAAATTTTTCTATCTCCATCCAAATCAATAAATGCTTACCGGCTTTTTCACAATGGGACTCCGAACAATTGGTATTAAATAAAAAATATCCAAATCTCTTCTGTTACCTACATGTTTTTAAGAAAAAAACATTTGGATGCTGGCTTTATTAAACGGGATGAATTAAAAATATCGAAAAAAGCACCGTAGGTTAAAATTTTGCTAGGCTTAAGGTCAAACCAATAAACAGTGTTGATTTTTATCGTTTATCGGAAAGACAGATTTCAAACAAAATTTTGTAAAGATTGCTTTAGGATTTTTATAAAACAAATTACGATTACTATATAGATCTCAACAGAAAGAGTCACTACAAAATTTTCTGCATTTAAGGTCCAACCCAAGAATTCTATCATTTTAAGGAAATGTATAAATCCTTGTTATTTTGAGAGGCCGATTTAAAATTTTGAAGACAGAATAAAATTTGCCTCTTTTACCCCTTTGCCCGTGGGCTGCGGGTTGTGGATCACTGTTCTACATAATACCTCGATATGTTTTTTGCCTCCAAAATGAAAATGGAATATACCAAATTACTTACTAGTTTTATAAAATGTTCTGAAACATGCACTACAGATTGTTGGTTTTAGAAAATTGTTCTACCCGTATTTTAATGGAAGATTCTCCGAGGAGCATCATTGATCCTCTCGTCACCGGTTCATAGTCGGGAAACACGCTAAACGCGCGCCCAACATTTTGCACACGGTTGAAATTTGACACATGAGAATGGGTCGCTTCTACGACTCGTTCTTATGTTCAACAACTCGGCTGTGGAATGATCTGCCGGCCTCTGTGTTTCCTCCATCTTACAACATGGGTATCTTCAAGACCCAAGTTCACTCATTCTTATCCTCTAAAAGACCCTCCACACAGAGCACCTCCAAAGATGTTATAGGCCTTGAGGGAAATTATTTCCCTCAGAGTCTCCTGTGTGGAGTGACTAAAAAAAAATGTTTTTGTCATGAGAAAATATTACATACTAAATATTACACGCACATATAAGGATTAACAAAAATAACAATAAGTGGTGAGAGAAGGAAAATAATTGGTTATTAAATTAAATGTATTTATTTTTATTCGCGACTTATAATAAAAATGAATTGTTGTCTGGCATACAAACAGCAAAAATTACAATAGTTTACAAAGTTTGCTTCACAAATAATCACTTCTTACTCTGCATTGATTGTTAATTGCCACCATAATTACCGATATAGTTTCTGCACAATGTTACACAAAGTGGTCGATATTTCCAGTTTGTCATTAGTGTTTATTATTTGCGTTACACAATTCAAATTTTCTATTTGACGTCAATTAGGGACCACGGAGTATCGCAAGAAATTAGCAAATATTTACATCGGTTACATAATAAATATTATCTTCCAGTTTAAGTATTTGTGAAGTGACCAATAATAGCATTGATTATGTGCCACGTAAATGTACAAAAGTTTTTGTTTGCTCAGTGATTAATCCAATTAATGTAAATGATGTTTCGTAATGCACGCGTCATATTGCATTATATTCAGTGGCGTAGCTAAAGACTGCATCTCTGGTAGCCGCCAAGAAGCCCGGGTATATTAGAGGCTCTTGCAAAGGCAATCAAAAGAAGATACGAATTGTACAAATAAAATGGATGTCTAGCTTCGACACGAAGCGTTTTTCTTAGTTTTGTGGTTTTATCGTGCTGTTTTAGTATGTACAATAATTGTGTGCAAGGTCGAAAGCACTAAACAGGTAACCCAAGAGTGTGATATATATGTACTAACCGATTTTAAAGAAAACCAAAGTTGCCAGTTTATAGACTTCAAGGGCCCAAGCACGGTCGATCGATAAAACCCCATATCAATACGATATTGACTAAATCCACCATCTATGGTCATGACGCGGCATTTTTTTAAAAGATGAATATCGCACAAGAGTCCCCAATTGCTCCCAACCGTCTGAAGCCAGTGAGATTATGGAATCCCCAATTGGGGAATGTTGTGAGGCTGAAGGTATTGGGGAGGGAAAGGAGAATAGTGAGAGGAAGGTGGGGAAATACCTGGCTATTCAGATCTGTTCACCAAACACGACTAAAAACCATTTCAAGCAACGTTTCAATTCTGAATGGTGGTCTTTCACCAGGGCAATACTTCGAGTATCTTCCACTCTGGAGCGTGCGCAAATACAACATATATAATTTTTAAATGAATTAATTGTGAAACAACACAAATTAATTACATAAAATTTACTTGCGCACGCCGGGATTTGAAATCGCGACCTTCGGATTTGCAGTTAAGAGCTTTACCCTCGACCATGGAGGCCGTTAGCGTTAGGCGGTATGTGCGAGCCTTAGAGTAATAATATACCTGTTACTCTAAGGTGCGAGCACCGTCAAGAATTGAAATAAAAATATCCCGACAGCCGGTAGACAAAACCCGCCAGATTTAGCGCAGCCCAAATTGTCAGATAAGCTCCAGTTAACTGCCAATATACTAGTTTAATAATAATTAATAATGTCGCTCTTTATGCAAAATTATTGGTTAATTAATGAACGGGGGCAAACTAATGAAGCTCGTAGAATCGAAAGACGTCGCATAGTCGATCAATTGAATCCGTTCGAACTTTGGGAAAAGGAATTGAGAAAGTTGTTCAGAATATCACGCGTTATGGCTAAAGATCACATTCACCAATTAACTCCCCTTTTAATGTCAAAAAGTTCATGCGGACTACCGATGCATATTAAAGTGAGTGTATTTAATATTATTATGATATTTCAGTAAACATTATTCGACATTGTCAACTTATTCTTACGTGCGTTTGACGTTTAGAAATGCCGATCCATAGACAATACCCGCCAGTGTTGCCATCGTAAGGCGATTTCTCAATTATTTCGTTGTCAATACCGGTTCGGCTACCCACACACATAATGAGCCCAACCGTGCTTCGAAAATCGATATAAAATTGTCGTCAGTTAAGCCTGTCGATCCGATATTGTTAAGTTATCGATTTGACCGTGCTAGGGTCCCACGCCTGTAAGAGACGCCTGCCTCTTAAATAATACTCGTAGAATAGGGGCCGGTCAGTCGTCGGGTAGCCGCTACGTCTTGTGCTTGTAGATGGTCTGGTCCGGTAGCCGCTAGAAAAATGGAAAACGAAGACTGTCGTAGCTGAAACGTCTTCGTCTTCGATTTCGTCCACGACTCGTCCGGCACAAGGCCTATCGACTCCTAGGCACAAGACAAGCCAAATAAATTAATTGTAATATATTCGTAAAAAGCATTTACTTTGTGATTTGGTACAATTGTAATATAAACACATCATTTTGTGTTAAACCACTTTAATTTAATATAATTTTCGGCCAGTATTAACCCAGTATCCACATTAAACCCGCGTTGTAAACAGTAGGTAAAATACTAAAAACATTAAAAATGGGATCATAAATTAAACAGCTCAGGCATTTACAAACGATGTTGCAATTACTGTCTTTCGTTCTTCTCCATAGGTAAGATATCCTGTAATGCGAATATCAGCATCATGAAACACTTCAGATGTTTAAATAACAATAATTTTTCAGAGTTTGCGAATCATTTCAATTTAACCGATCATATTTTTAATAAAGATATATGGATTCAAATATCTCACCGTAATAATAAAGACAAAAAAAAAATTTAGAAGAACTCGAATTTCGAAAATCCTTAAATATTAATTCTAGAATATTGAATAAATTAAGCAAATTTATCGTATAGTCCTCTTCTAGATATTTTTAGAGTGAACCGCTTTGTTCTTCCTGAAAACCCCATAATTACCCCTTCCCCTTTGGTCGGCTCCCACTCCAATACCCAAATATTCATGTATGTCTGTCATTATATTGCATCTTAGTTTACCGATCGAAATATAATATTAATTTATGTACCTAATTGTCAAAGTTTTAAGTCCGGCTTTCATAATTGTATATTGTATGATGAATAATTTGATCGCATGCAAAATGTAAAATAAATTTAATAATGTAAATGATGAAATTAAACGCTATAGAAAAATTCTGAAACAATTAAATAAAAATCTTATAAACTATGCATATTTATCTTGACTTACTGATAAGTCCCATAATATTTTTTTTTTACTTGAGTCCCAATTACTCCTGGCTGTCCGGAGCCAGTGGTACTACGGCATCCTCAGTTGGGGCATATCAGGCTGAAGGGAGTTTGGGATAAGAAGATGGGAAATGGGACTATGAATGAAGATACAACATGCAAGATTTCGGTATGATGTTTCAATTCATAATTAATAATTATTATATAATAATATATAGTATATTTGCGCACGTTCCAGAGTGGAAGATACTCTCAGTATCGCCCTGGTGAAAGACTACCATTCAGAATTGAAACGTTACTTGAAATATCTTTTAGCCGTGGTTGGTGACCAGATCTGAATAGCCAGGTATTTACCCACCTTCCTCTTCCTCTTCTCCTTCCCCTCCCAAATACCGTCAGCCTCACAACATTAACCAATTGGGAATGCCATCTCACTGACTCCAGACGGTTGGGAGTAGTTGGGACTCTTGCGCGATATTCATATAAAAAAAGTACAATTTTAAAATTTTCAATCTGTTTTGTATTACTCCGTTTTTTTGTTTGTTTGACATAAGGTTCAGCATCATCTACGGTTTCTTTGCAGAAATTTGAACAATAACAGTTAATATATTATGTTATACATAGGTACGAAATACATTGATATGATACTTTACTGTTCTGAAGAAATAATGATTTGTAATAATAAAAATACGTATTTATTTGGAACACAAATTATTTAACCAAATATGTAAGACTATTGACCAACTAGGAACAAATCCCGTTTTAGAATAATGTTTAGTCATAGCGCCATTATACATAATATACCCATAGAAGAAAAAAAATTGACATAGTATGATAACATATATAGGGAAAGAAAAAAAAACATTATATAATAAAGTACACAGAGAATAGAATAAAATGATAGATAGAGTTGAGTGATTACGATTTTTGGCTATGAATCCGGAGGTCGCGGATTCAAATCCCGGCGTGCGCAAGTACATTTTATGTTAATTTGTCTCATTTCACAATTTATTCATTAAAAAAATATGTAACATAAACATACATATTTTTCTGGAACGTTCCAGAGTGGTAGATACTGTCGATATCGCACCAGTGCAAGACCACTATTCAGAATCGAAACGTTGCAAGAAATGGCTTTATCCGTGATTGTTGACCAGATTTGAATAGCCAGGTACTTCCCCATCTTCCTTCTTCCCCGTATCACCCCCCTGTTCAATACCTTCAGCCTCACAACATACCCCAAATGGGGATGCCATAGACTCACTGGATAAAGACGGTTGGGAGTAGTTGGGATTCTAGTGTGGTATCACATAAAAAAATATGTATTCGAGATAAGTTAAGTATAGTATAATAATTAAGTATGAAAGGATGATAAAAAAATACAGAGTAAACAAATATGTTGTTCCAGAATATTTAAGTATAGTGTAATAATTAATAATTAACATAGTGTAAAGAGATTAGAAAAAAAGTATAGAGCAATCAATTATGTATACCAGATAATTTAAGGATTTCATATCATTCATTACCGAATACATGTAAACCCAGTTTTGTGTCTAGGTCTAGCGCTTTCTTTGTCGGAGCTTTTGGTGAATTTCCTTTGGAATACGATATAAATAGATATTACTGAATCTTATCGAGCCTTAAGATTGGCATTTCGGATAAAACTGTTAAATAAATGATAAAAATACGTACTGCGCGTCAATGCCAAATACAACATGGCGTCTAACGAAATTCGATTTTCATAGTGATTCCGACATTCTGTTTATTGGCAGTCGCGGTATTTAGTGTCATGGCGGTGTCTAACCCTTCCAGGATAAATCGGGGTCGGCCAAATCTAATCAAGCCGAGGGCATCAGGGTAGGATTAAGATGTGCCCGGGCCTCGGAATGTCGAAAACACGCCGGAAAGGAAAAGTGCTGTGGGGAGAGTGAAATTTGAAAGTGGAGGATTCTTTGATAATCGTTCGGTGAAAGACAGGGGTTCGAGCCCGTTGAAACTAGATGCTCGCGTGTGGTATAGATTTTAAAAATGCTCACTGTCATGGCGATCTCCATCGATCTTAAATAATATCTGAAAATTAGTGACGTGATGGTAAACTGTTACTTTTAAAATATGTCTTCATAATATACTTACAACTTACACCATTTTATACACGAGTCCAAGTCCAACTAGTTTCGGATCAAACCGACCCTTCTTCGGGACAGCATAACAACTTAATAAAATCTACGGAAAATAATTAAACAATAAAGAACAAACAAAAAAAACTTACAAAATATGTCACTAGTCGAGTAAGTCGATTAACAAAGCAGTATTAAAAAATAATAATTAAGGGTTGCACTCAAAAATGGCCCTAAACATCACTTTGTAGTCTTCTAATTCAAGAAATACTACATATGATTTATCTGTAAATATTATATGGGTAGTTAGGTAAATGTATAAGGTTTCAAAAATCAAAAAAATTTAAATGCTATGAAATACGAATGAAAATAGGTGAAAAATAGTTTGAAAAACTGTGAAGACAATTTTGAATGGCTTACCTGTATTTCATATGGAATTTAAAATATTAAAGTTTGAGGATTTTGAAACCTTAAACATTTTCCAAGTACCCGCATAGAATTTACAGATAAATCACTCGTAGAACTCGTGATTAGAGCGTTGTCTCGGTAAGAATTTGGATTCTGGATTCGATTCCCAGATGAGCCTGACACCTTTCATTTTCAGTGCCCTTTTCTATTTATCAGCGAGTTTCTATTATACAAATGAGGAAAGAGAAAAATCTTAAAGAAAATCACAAATATTACAAACTTATGAGAAATGGAAATCAATTCATGTCACCTAATTTCAAAACAACTCAAATGCAAAACCATTATATTTATCAAGCCATAAAAAATTACAATAACCTCCCCATTTATATGCGCTGTCTTAATAACCAATCAAAACAAATAAATAAAATCTAACTCTCCTTTAAAAAAAACTTACATATATAAATATTTCATGCAAAACATTTTATAACACCTCCATGGTCGAGGGGTAAGGCTCTCGACTACGAAGATCCGAGGTCGCGGGTTCTGGAAATCGGCACGTGCGCAAGTAATTTTTATTTAATTAATTTGTGTTGAGCTGCAGTGATTGTTTAAAATAATATATAAATATTTAGGTGGAAGATACTCTCCAGTATCATGCCCTGGTGGCTCTGTTCAGGAATTGGAAACGTTACTTGAAATGGCTTTTAGTCGTGTTTGGTGACCAGATCAGGCCAGGTGACCCACGCTACTCTTCCCTTTCTACTTCCCCTCCCCAATACCTTCAGCCTCACAACATTCCCTAATTGGAAATGCCATAGTCTCACTGGCTCCAGACGGTTGGGAGCAGTTGGGACTCTTGTGAGGTATTCAAATATAAAAAAATAAATTGAAGTAAATTAAATATTATGTAGACAACAAATTATGAATCATGGCTCCCCTGTAAGACACAAGAACTTCTTTTTTCTGATAAGGTTTACACGAGCAAGAATACCCTCTAATTAAATATTTTGTAAATTACTTATAATGAAACATATAAGAAATAAAAAAAAGTATAAAAAAACATGTTTCATTTGAGATTTATAAGTTCATTATGCAAATGACTGCTCGCTGATAATAGTACACACAGAAAACCTGCGCAAATTCCATGGCGATATGCTGACCTTTTGAGAGCTTTTGCTGCTTTAGTTCAAAGATTTTCTTCGTCACAGTGAACATTTATTGATGTGTCAAAGGGATCCTCAAATTCTGAAGTTCATTTTGTTGACACTCTAATTCAGCCCTTTCGGCTATGACGCATCGGTATATTTCAGTATATAGCATCTATAAATAGGAAGTGGTTATGCCTGGACCCTTACTCAGCCGACGACATGACAATTGCTGAAATATGGATGAGATGAGAGGGGAGGGAGATTGAGAGAACAAGGGTGTGGCGCTGGACAGATTATTGTAGAGCTAAACAGAATGGCCTAGAGGTGGGAATAATCGATACCTACATTTTGAAAATTCCGCATTTTTTATTGAAATTTTTTTACGTCATAGACAATATGCCGCTAAGATAACATTTTTCCTGAGAATAATGCGATCTCATTAAAATAATTTTCGAAACATAATATTTTAAACAAGCACAAGAATCCCGACTGCCCGAAGCTACCGGGATTAAACACACTCATTAGGGGTAATATTATAAGGTATAAGGAATTGAGGAGGGGGAGGAGATGGTGGAGATGTTGGTTTAAGTATCTAGCTATGCGTGGTTACGGAACACATAAATAATGTTGAAGCAACGATTTTGATTAGGTAGGTACTTCACTGTAATGAATGTTAATCGAATAAAAATATCAAAATCACGGTTTTTGTAAGCATTTGTTATAGAAATTAACCTGAGAAATTAATGATTTATAAAGTTCTTGACTTTGTCGTGTTAAAACCTTAGACTAACAATATATTATTACTCTAAGGTTAAAACGAGGTAAGGTGATGTCTTCATAAGATTATTTGCACGTAGTTATGCAGAAAGTATCCAACCCAAAAGATAAAGCTGAGAAATTTCACATATAAAGGCATATTACTGCAATTTTGGAGTGATTTTGTATATTATTATTGCATTTGGAGCTTGGATGTTTTTAGCATATAAATATCTCGTGTTATCTATAGGAAAAAATGAAAAAGCAGTTTTGCAATCTGTGGGTTGTACGCTTTCTGCATAACTACGTCCATTTTAGACTCATTAAATACCGGTTTCATCGCAGGTAGGTATTTTCATGAAAACAATTGATGTCTTATTTTTTAATTATACACTTCATGTAATTTCTACAATATTGAATTATAATCACCACGTTAACGATTTTTGCAAAATGCTGCTTTTACCAAATACCGCATTATAGATAACACGCCCAGCTTTTGATATATTCCGTACATTGATATGGCAACATACGAATTACTGCCATCTAGCGGCGGGGGTTGTGCGTGTTGGTTTTCTTTCACACGTTTGGCGGATATTATGTGAAATATGCATAT